>JAUMJK010002305.1:0-37291 GCA_033558105.1 Coccyzus lansbergi | reverse complement strand
CTTCCAGACAAGAAGTGAGGTCCTAGCAGCCCCTTCCAAGACCGGAAGTGAGGTCCCAGAGTCAATCCTAGACCGGAAGTGAGGTCCCAGCTCCCCCTTCCCAGACAAGAAGTGAGGTCCTAGCAGCCCCTTCCAAGACCGGAAGTGAGGTCCTAGCAGCCCCTTCCAAGACCGGAAGTGGGGTCCTAGAGCCCCCCCTCCCCAACCCGGAAGTGCCCTCCCCGGGGACCGTAAGCGTCGTGTGTGCCCCCCCCCCCCTCCCCGTTTACCTTGGCGACGCCGGTGGCGGCCGGGCCCATGTCCTCCCCGTCCACCAGGATGTGCATGGCGTCGTCCGCCCCGCGGCGCACGCCCACGCGGTTCCCCACCTCGGGAAGGCAGAAGAAGGGTCGTCGCCCCCCCTTTGGACCCACCAAGACCCTTCCCAGAGCCCCTCTGGACACACCCCCAAGACTCCTCCCCCTAGGACCTCCCATTGCCCTCCAGTGACCCCCCCCCCCCAAGACCCCACTTGAGGACACCCAAGACCCTCCCAGGATCCTTTTGGGTACTCTATGGAGCTCTATAGGTCTCTATGGGGCTCTATGGGGCTCTATGGGGCTCTATGGGGTCTCTATGGAGACTCTATGGAGTCCCTACGCATCTCTAGGTGTCTCTATGGAATCTCTATAGAGTCACTATGGGGTCTCTATGGGTCTCTATGGGTCTCTATGGAGTCCCTATAGGTCTTTATGGGTCTCTATGGGGTCTCTATGGAGTCTCCATGGGTCTCTATGGGGTCTCTATGGGTCTCTATGGGGTCTCTATGGGTCTCTATAGGGTCTCTATAGATCCCTATGGAGTCCCTATGGAGTCTCTATAGGTCTCTATGGGTCTCTATGGGGTCTCTATGGGTCTCTATAGGTCTCTATGGGTCCCTATGGAGTCTCCATGGGTCTCTATGGGGTCTCTATGGGTCTCTATAGGTCTCTATGGGGTCTCTATGGGTCTCTATAGGTCTCTATGGAGTCTCCATGGGTCTCTATGGGTCTCTATGGGTCTCTATGTGTCTCTATGGGGTCTCTATAGAGTCTCTATGTGTCTCTATGGGGTCTCTGTGGGTCTCTATGAGTCTCTATGGGTCTCTATGGAGTCTTTATAGGGCTCTATGGGGTCTCTATGGGCTCTCTATGCATCTCTATGGGTCTCTATGGAATCTCTATGTGTCTATAGAGTCTCTATGTGTCTCTATGGGGTCTCTGTGGGTCTCTATGTGTCTCTATGAGTCTCTATGGGTCTCTATGGAGTCTTTATAGGGCTCTATGGGGTCTCTATGCATCTCTATGGGTCCCTATGGAGTCTCTATGTGTCTCTATGTTACTCTATGTGTCTCTATGGGGTCTCTATGGGCTCTATGTGGTCTCTATGGAGTCTCTATTGATCTCTCTGGGTCCCTATGGAGTCTCTCTGTGTCTCTCTAGGTCTCGGTGTCTCTCTGAGCTCCTACCAACCCACCCAGTCGCCCCCAAGACCCTCCCCAAGACCCCCCACTTACCCCCAGAGAGACCTCTCTGACCCCCAAGCCTCCCCCATAGTGACCCCCAGCATCCCCTCAGTGACCCCCAAAACCCCCTCAGTGACCCCCCCAGCCCCCCAAAACTCACAGTGAGGCGGTCGAGGGAGACTCCGTAGTTGTGCCGGGTGAGGGTCCCGTTGTGCCTCACCTCGGCCCCGGCCACCACCCAGTTGGGGGGCGCCGGGAGGTCCAGGAGGGTGGGGGGCAGGGCTGGGGGGCCGGGGGGCCCCTGGCCGGGAGGGAGAGCCGCCAGCCCCAGCCGGACCGAGCCGGCCCAGCGCTCGTCCAGGGCCTCGATCCGCACCTGGGAGGCGAGGGGTTAACTCCGGGGAATGGGAAGATCCAGCCCATCAGGGGTTAACATTGGGGGGGGGGGGAATCCAGGCCATAAGGGGTTAAGTTGGAGCTGGGAGGGGAATCCAGGCCATAAGGGGTTAACACAGGGAGGGGGAATCCAGGCTATAAGGGGTTAAATCGGAGCCGAAAAAGGTGGGAGGGGTGGGGCTTGAGGGAAGGGGAGGGGCTTGGGGAGTGGGAGGGGCTGGAGGAGGAGGAGGAGGAGGGGCCATGGAAGGTGTCAATCAGCTCAGGGTTAAATGGGGTCTGGGCAATCAGGGGTTAAATGGGAGATGGGAAGGGGGGATGGTGGGTGGGGCTTAAATGGAGGGGGTGGGGCTAACGGAGGCTCCACCCACCCTATAGGGAACTATTACCCTTCCAGGGGCTGAATAGGAATGGGGGGAACTGGGACTGGAACTGGGAACGGGAAGTGGGAACTGGGACTGGGAACTGGGACTGGTAACTAGGAATGGGACTGGGAATGGAACTGGGACTGGGAACTGGGAATGGAACTGGGAACTGGAACTGGGAACTGGGAGTGGGAACTGGGAGTGAGGAGTGGGAACTGGGAACTGGGAACTGGGAGTGAGAACTAGGAACTGGGAATGGGAACTGGGAACTGGAACTAAGAACTGGGACTGGGAACTGGGAACTGGAACTGAGAACTGGGACTGGGAACTTGGAACTGGAACTGGAACTGGGAACTGGGACTGGGAACAAGAACTGGGACTGGGGAGACTGGGAATGGGAAATGGGAACTGGGAATGGGACTGGGACTGGGGACAGGGAACTGGGACTGGGACTGAGAACTGGGACTGGGAACTGGAACTGAGAACTGGGACTGGGAACTGGGAGTGAGAACTAGGAACTGGGAACTGGAACTGAGACTGGGACTGGGAACTGGGACTGGGAATGGGAACTGGGACTGGGGACTGGGAACAGAACTGGGACTGGGACTGGGACTGGGAGGAACTGAAAGTGGGAGGTGGGAACCAAAAGCAGACGGGACCGCGCGAGCAGGGACCCGGCTGCAGCGGGGAAGCCCTTCACTGTGTGGATCCCATGTGGGAGATAGGTACGTGTCGCACCTCAAAGCGCTCCCCCGGGCGCAAGGAGCTGCGGCTGAAGACCAGGCCGTGGCAGAAGCCCGAGACGCGAGCGGCTCCCGTCCCCTCAGCCCCCAGAGCCACGTTCTGGCCGCACGAGCCGTGGAATCGCTGGCAGGGGGCGGGGCCTGGGGGGGCGGGGGGCAGGGTCACCCCCCCTGTCACCCCCCAAGTCCCCCTGACCCCCCCATCACCCTCCATGTCCCCCCCCCCCAATCTCCCATTACCCCAAGTGACCCCCAAGACGACCCCAGAGCCCCTATGGAGACCTCTCTGATCCCCAAGACTCCCCCAGTGACCCCCAAGATCCTCTTGAGGACACCCAAGACCCCCCCAGTGACCCCCAAGACCAACCCAGTGACCCCAAAAGCTCCTCAGTGACCCCCCATTACCCCCCAGTGACCCCCAAGACTCCCCCAGTGACCCCCAAGATCCTCTTTAGGACACCCAAGACTCCCTCCAGTGACCCCAAAAGCCCCTCAGTGACCCCCAAAGCTCCTCAGTGACCCCCCCCCAAGACCCACTTAATGACCCCCAAGATCCCCCCAGTGACCCCAAAAGCTCCTCAGTGACCCCCAAGACTCCCCCAGTGACCCCCAAGCCCCCCCAGTGACCCCCATTATCCCCCAGTGTCCTCCAAGACCACCCGGTGAACCCCCCAAACCCACCCAGTGACCCCCAAGCCCCCCCAGTGACCCCCATTATCCCCCAGTGTCCTCCAAGACCACCCGGTGAACCCCCCAAACCCGCCCAGTGACCCCCATTACCTCCCAGTGACCCCCATTATCCCCCAGTGACCCCCATTATCCCCCAGTGACCCCCAAGACCTGCCAGGACCACCCCAGGACCCCCCTGGAGACCTCTCTGACCCCCAAGACTCCCTCAGTGACCCCCCAAGACCCACCCAGTGACCCCCAAGACTCCCCCAGTGACCACCAAGATCCTCTTGAGGACACCCAAGACTCACCCCAGTGACCCCAAAAGCCCCTCAGTGACCCCCAAGACCCCCCCACTGACCCCAAAAGCTCCTCAGTGACCCCCCAAGACCCATCCAGTGACCCCCAAAGCCCCTCAGTGACCCCAAAATCCCTCAGTGACCCCCGAGCCATGCAATGAATGGACCGAGGGGGAGAAGAGGGGACAGGGGACAGTGTCACACCCCCCCCCCCCGTCCCCTCCCCTTACCGGGCGAGGGGGGGTCGCAGGCCTTCTCGGGGACGCCGGTGGCACTGGCCTGGCTGTTGTCGGCAGGGACGGTGGCCCCGGTCAGGGACACCTGGACGCACTGACCGTAGAGGTCGACCACGGCGTAAACCTCTGGGGAGAGCAGGTTAGGGGGGAGACGTCACCAGGGGGGAACCCTCAGCATGTCCCCATGTCCCCATAGAGACCCCATAGAGACTCACAGAGTCCACAGAGAACCATAGAGACCCCATAGAGACTCCATAAAGTCTCCATAGAGCCCCATAGAGACCCCATAGAGCTCCATAGGGACCCCACAGAGACCAATAGGGACCTCATAGAGACTCCATAGAGACTCTATAGAGATCCCATAGAGACCCATAGAGACTCCATAGAGACCTCATAGAGACTCCATAGAGACTCCATAGGTAACCATAGAGACGCCATAGAGAGTCCACAGAGAGTCCATGAAGAACCATAGAGACTCCATAGAGACTCCACAGGCACTCCGTAGAGACCCATAGAGAACCATATAGAGTCCATAGAGACTCCATAGAGACGTATAGAGACCCATGGAGACCCATGGAGAGTCCACAGAGACCCATGGAGACCCCATAGGGACCCATAGAGACCCCATAGAGACTCACAGAGACTCATAGGGACTCCATAGAGAACCCACAGACTCCATAGGGACTCATAGGGACCCATAGAGACTCCATAGAGAACCATAGAGGCTCCATAGGGACACATAGAGACTCATAGAGACTCCATAGAGATGCATAGAGACTCACAGAGACTCCATAGAGACCATAGAGAACCATAGAGATTCCATAGAGGCTTCATAGAGACTCATAGAGACCCCATAGAGCCCCATAGGGACTACATAGGGACCCCATAGAGACCAATAGGGACCCCATAGAGACTCTATAGAGACCCATAGAGACTCTATAGAGATCCCATAGAGAACCATAAAGACTCCATAGAGAATCATAGAGACTCCATTGAGACTCATAGAGACTCCATTGAGACTCATAGAGACCCATAGAGACTCCATAGAGACTCCATAGAGAACAATAGAGACCCCATAGAGACTCCATAGGGACCCATAGAGACTCCATAGGGACCCATAGTCTCCACAGAGACTCCACAGAGACCCATTGAGACCCCACAGAGAACCACAGAGGACGACAGAGAACCATAGAGACTCCTTAGGGACCCATAGACACCATAGAGACTCTATAGAGACTCATAGAGACTCCACAGAGACCCCATAGAGAGTCCATAGGGACCCATAGGGACCCCTAGAGGATCCACAGAGACCCACAGAGACCCCATAGAGACCCCATAGAGACCCCATATCCCCATGTCCCATATCCCCCATATCCCCATGTCCTTCTCAACCATGTCCCCACGTCGCCGACCTTCAGGCAGCCCCGAGCAGGCCACCCCTTGGTCGTGGCCGTTGATGAAGTATCGGAGGTCGCCCCGGGAGGTCCTCATCATCCCGATGCGGGATCCGGCCCCCAGGGAGTCGAGGTCGCAGCCGTAGTTGTTGCGCAGGGTGTTCCCGTCCTGCATGACGGCCGAGCCGCTGCCGGGGGGGTGGAGAGGAAGGGGTTAAATATGTGTTGGGAGGGGGATATGGGACGTGAGGGGTTAAATCGGAGCTGGGACGGGGATCCAGCCCATCAGGGGTTAGCACAGGGAAGGGGAATCCAGGCCCTAAGGGGTTAAATCAGGGCCCGGGGAATGGGCTGGTGGGCGGGGCTTAAAGGAAGGGGCGGGGCTTGGTGAGTGTGAGGGGGTTTGGGTGAGTGGGTGGGGCTAAAGGAGGCTCCGCCCACCCCATAGGGTTGAACGGGGTCCAGGAGATTAAATGGGAGATTGGATGGAGCTGGTGGGAGGGGCTAAAGGGAGTGGGTGTGGCTTAATGAGGCTCCGCCCACCCCATAGGGAGTTATCAGTCTTCTAGGGGTTGAATGGGAATAGGGGGAACTGGGACTGGGAACTGGGAATGGGACTGAGAACTGGGACTGGGAACTGGGAATGGGACTAGGAATGGGACTGGGACTGGGAATCGGAATGGGACTGGGAATGGGAACTGGGACTGGGACCAGGAACTGGAAATGGGAATAGGAACTGGGACTGGGAACTGGGAATGGGACTGGGGACTGGGAATGGGAACTGGGAGCTCAGAATGGAACTGGGAGCTGGGACTTGGAACTGGGAGCTCAGAATGGGACTGAGAACTGGGAGCTGGGACTGGGAACTGGGACTGGGCACTGGGACTAGGATTGGGAGCTTGGAATGGGACTGGGAGCTGGGACCAGGAACTGGGAGCTGAGACCTGGGAATGGGACTGGGAACTGGGACTGGAACTGGGAACTGGGAAAGGGACTGGGACTGGGGAGACTGGGAGTTGGGAGCTGGGAACTGGGAATGGGAACTGGGACTGGGAACTGGGAGTAGGAACTGGGACTGGGACTGGGAACTGGTAATGGGAACTGGGAGTAGGAACTGGGACTGGGACTGGGAGCTGAGAATGGGTCTGGGAACTGGGAACTGGGACTGGGAATGGGAACTGGGACTAGGAACTGGAACTTGGAACTGGGAATGGGAACTGGGACTGGGAACTGGGGACTGGGAATGGGACTGGGAGCTGGGAATGGGGACGAGGAACTGGGAACTGGGACTGAGAACTGGGAATGGGAACTGGGACTGGGATGGAGCTGGTGGGTGGGGGCTGAAGGGAGTGGGTGGGGCTTAAGGAGGCTCCACCCACCCCATAGGGAGCTGTTAATCTTCTAGGGGTTGAATGGGAATAGGGGGAACTGGGACTGGGACTGGGAACTGGGACTGGGAAGTGGGGACTGGAACTGGGACTGGGAACGGGAACTGGTAATGGGAACTGGAACTGGGAACTGGGACTGTGAACTGGGATTGGGGACTGGAAACTGGGAACTGGGACTGGGACTGGGAACTGGGAACTGGTGACTGGGACTGGGACTTGGAATGGGACTGGGAACTGGGACAGGGAACTGGGATGGGAAACTGGGACTGGGAATGGGAACTGGGACTAGGAACTGGAACTTGGAACTGGGACTGGGAATGGGAACTGGGACTGGGAACTGGGGACTGGGAATGGGACTGGGAGCTGGGAATGGGGACTAGGAACTGGGAACTGGGACTGAGAACGGGGAATGAGAACTGGGAATGGGAACTGGGACTGGGATGGAGCTGGTGGGCGGGGCTGAAGGGAGTGGGTGTGGCTAGAGGAGGCTCCACCCACCCCATAGGGAACTATTACTCTTCCAGGGGCTGAATGGGAATAGGAGGAACTGGGACTGGGACCTGGTAGACTGGGACGTGGCTGGTGGGCGGGGCTAAAGGGAGTGGGAGGGGCTAAAGGGAGTGGGAGGAGCTAAAGGGAGTGGGTGTGGCCATAGGAGGCTCCACCCACCCCATAGGGACCTATTACTCTTCCAGGGGTTGAATGGGAATAGGAGGAACTGGGCCTGGGATTGGGACCTGGGACAGAGCTGGTGGGCGGAGCCAAAGCCAGTGGGCGTGGCTAATGGGTTCCCCCTCACCTGAGCATCCAGGTGTCGTAGTCGATGTCCGTCATGGTGTTGGGGAACTCCAGGTCCTCGGGACGGATGGCCGTCACCCCTGAAGGGGGACACGGTGGGTCACATGACACCACGAGGGGGGGCGGGGCCCACACCTCACCCAGGTGCGTGGCTCCGCCCACCCGCCAGGTGAACCCTCCCTCCTCACCGGCCTCGATGGAGCCCGACCAACGATCCACCATGCGCTGGATGACGATCTCGAAGAGTTCCCCGTCCCGCAGGGCCCTGGAGGGAGGGGGGGGGACAGATAGAAGGGACGGACCAATGCGGGGGGGACACCTGGGGGGGGACGGACACACCCGGGGAGGGGCTGGGGTGGGGCCGGAGGGAGGTCAGGTGGGTTTTGGGGGATCTCAGGTGGGTTCGGATGGATCTACATGGGGTTTGGATGGCTCCAGGTCCAATTTTGAGGCTCTAGGTTGGACTTTGATGGATCTCAAGTGGATTTCGAAGGATCTCAGGAGGGTTCTGAGGGCTCTGGGACGGATCTTGACGGCTCTGGGACGGATTTTGAGGCTCTCAGGTGGGTTCTGAGGGCTCTAGGTTGGATTCTGAGGCTCTCAGGTAGGTTCTGAGGCACCTCAGGTGGGTTTGGATGCCTCTGGGTTGGATTTTTGAGGCTCTCAGGTGGGTTCTGAGGCATCTGGGATGGATTTTGATGGATCTCAGGTGGGTTTGGATGCCTCTAGGATGGATTTTAAGGCTCTCAGGTGGGTTCTGAGGGCTCTGGGATGGATTTTAAGGCTCTCAGGAGGGTTTCGATGCCTCTAGGTTGGATTCTGAGGCTCTCAGGTGGGTTCTGAGGGCTCTAGGTTGGACTTTGATGGATCTCAGGTGGGTTTTGATGCCTCTAGGTTGGACTTTGAGGCTCTCAGGTGGGTTTTGATTCCTCTAGGATGGATTTTAAGGCTCTGGGATGGATTCTGATGCCTCTAGGTTGGACTTTGATGGCTCTAGGTTGGATTTTAAGACTCTGGGATGGATCTTGAGGTCTCTCAGGTGGGTTTTGAGGGCTCTAGGTTGGATTTTAAGGCTCTGGGTTGGACTTTGATGGATCTCAGGTGGGTTTTGATGCCTCTAGGTTGGATTTTGATGGCTCTAGGTTGGATTTTAAGGCTCTAGGTTGGATTTTAAGACTCTGGGATGGATCTTGAGGTCTCTCAGGTGGGTTTTGAGGGCTCTAGGTTGGATTTTGATGCCTCTAGGACGGATTTTGAGGCTCTCAGGTGGGTTCTGAGGGCTCCAGGTTGGACTTTGATGGATCTCAGGTGGGTTTTGATGCCTCTAGGATGGATTTTGAGGGCTCTGGGTTGGATTTTGATGCCTCTAGGATGGATTTTAAGGCTCTCAGGTGGGTTCTGAGGGCTCTAGGTTGGACTTTGATGGATCTCAGGTGGGTTTTGATGCCTCTAGGTTGGACTTGGAGGCTCTCAGGTGGGTTTTGATGCCTCTGGGATGGATTTTGATGCCTCTAGGTTGGATTCTAAGGCTCTGGGATGGATCTTGAGGTCTCTCAGGTGGATTTTGATGCCTCTAGGATGGATTTTTGAGGCTCTCAGGTGGGTTCTGAGGGCTCTAGGTTGGACTTTGATGGATCTCAGGTGGATTTTGATGGCTCTAGGTTGGATTTTGAGGCTCTCAGGTGGGTTCTGAGGGCTCTAGGTTGGACTTGGAGGCTCTCAGGTGGGTTTTGATGCCTCTGGGATGGATTTTGATGCCTCTAGGTTGGATTCTAAGGCTCTGGGTTGGACTTTGATGGATCTCAGGTGGGTTTTGATGCCTCTAGGTTGGACTTTGAGGGCTCTGGGTTGGATTTTAAGGCTCTGGGATGGATTCTGATGCCTCTAGGTTGGACTTTGATGCCTCTAGGTTGGATTTTAAGACTCTGGGATGGATCTTGAGGTCTCTCAGGTGGATTTTGATGCCTCTAGGACGGATTTTAAGGCTCTCAGGTGGGTTCTGAGGGCTCTAGGTTGGACTTTGATGGATCTCAGGTGGGTTTTGATGCCTCTGGGATGGATTTTGATGCCTCTAGGTTGGATTTTAAGGCTCTGGGTTGGACTTTGATGGATCTCAGGTGGGTTTTGATGCCTCTAGGATGGATTTTGACGACTCTGGGATGGATTTTAAGGCTCTGGGATGGATCCTGATGCCTCTAGGTTGGACTTTGATGGCTCTAGGTTGGATTTTAAAGCTCTGGGATGGATCTTGAGGTCTCTCAGGTGGATTTTGATGCCTCTAGGACGGATTTTGAGGCTCTCAGGTGGCTTCTGAGGGCTCTAGGTTGGATTTTTGAGGCTCTCAGGTGGGTTCTGAGGGCTCTGGGATGGATTTTGATGCCTCTAGGTTGGATTCTAAGGCTCTGGGTTGGACTTTGATGGATCTCAGGTGGGTTTTGATGCCTCTAGGTTGGACTTTGAGGGCTCTGGGTTGGATTTTAAGGCTCTGGGATGGATTCTGATGCCTCTAGGTTGGACTTTGATGGCTCTAGGTTGGATTTTAAGGCTCTGGGATGGATCTTGAGGTCTCTCAGGTGGGTTTTGAGGGCTCTAGGTTGGATTTTGATGGCTCTGGGTTGGATTTTGATGCCTCTAGGACGGATTTTAAGGCTCTCAGGTGGGTTCTGAGGGCTCCAGGTTGGACTTTGATGGATCTCAGGTGGGTTTTGATGCCTCTAGGTTGGACTTTGAGGCTCTCAGGTGGGTTCTGAGGGCTCTGGGATGGATTTTGATGCCTCTAGGTTGGATTCTAAGGCTCTGGGTTGGACTTTGATGGATCTCAGGTGGGTTTTGATGCCTCTAGGATGGATTTTGACGGCTCTGGGATGGATTTTAAGGCTCTGGGATGGATTCTGATGCCTCTAGGTTGGACTTTGATGGCTCTAGGTTGGATTTTAAGACTCTGGGATGGATCTTGAGGTCTCTCAGGTGGGTTTTGAGGGCTCTAGGTTGGATTTTGAGGGCTCTGGGTTGGATTTTGATGCCTCTAGGACGGATTTTAAGGCTCTCAGGTGGGTTCTGAGGGCTCTAGGTTGGATTTTGAGGCTCTCAGGTAAGTTCTGAGGGCTCTAGGTTGGACTTTGAGGCTCTCAGGTGGGTTTTGATGCCTCTGGGATGGGTTTTGATGCCTCTAGGTTGGATTTTAAGACTCTGGGATGGATCTTGAGGTCTCTCAGGTGGATTTTGATGCCTCTAGGACGGATTTTAAGGCTCTCAGGTGGGTTCTGAGGGCTCTAGGTTGGACTTTGATGGATCTCAGGTGGGTTTTGATGCCTCTGGGATGGATTTTGATGCCTCTAGGTTGGATTCTAAGGCTCTGGGTTGGACTTTGATGGATCTCAGGTGGGTTTTGATGCCTCTAGGTTGGATTCTAAGGCTCTGGGTAGGACTTTGATGGATCTCAGGTGGGTTTTGATGCCTCTAGGTTGGATTCTAAGGCTCTGGGTAGGACTTTGATGGATCTCAGGTGGGTTTGGATGCCTCTAGGTTGGATTTTGACGGCTCTGGGTTGGATTTTAAGGCTCTGGGATGGATTTGAAGGCCCTGGGGTGGATACGGAGGTATCTCAGGTGGGTTTTTGGGGGGGATCTCAGGTGGGTTTTTGGGGGGGGGGATCTCAGGTGCGTCCCGAGGCCTCCCCCGTGGGTTGTCCCCTGACCGGTTGGAGATGACGATGGCGTCGTTGAACTCGGAGCGGCAGTTCTGCCTCAGGGCCGTCCTCCCCCCGTTGGTCACCAGAGCGTTGGAGCCGTGACGCCGGTGGAACCGAAGGTCTCCGACTCCTCCTCCGACGACTCCGACTCCTCCTCCGACTCCTCCATCCAGGCTCTCGGGGGACCCGGGACTGTCCCCGACCTCCGAGACCTCACCCACCGACGAGGGGACCTCTGGGAAAGGAGGGTCGAGTCACCTCCCGAGTCACCTCAGAGCTCCTCCCGATGCCTCCAAAGCTCCTCCCGATGGCCCCAAACCTCCTCCTGATGCCTCCAAAGCTCCTCCTGGTGCCTCCAAAGCTCCTCCTGATGCCTCCAAAGCCCCTCCTGATGCCTCCAAAGCTCCTCCTGATGTCCCCAAACCTCCTCCTGATGCCTCCAAAGCTCCTCCCGATGTCCCCAAACCTCCTCCTGATGCCTCCAAAGCTCCTCCTGATGTCCCCAAACCTCCTTCTGATGTCTCCAAAGCTCCTCCCGATGGCCCCAAACCTCCTTCTGATGCCTCCAAAGCTCCTCCTGATGTCCCCAAACCTCCTTCTGATGCCTCCAAAGCTCCTCCCGATGGCCCCAAAGCTCCTTCTGATGCCTCCAAACCTCCTCCTGATGCCTCCAAAGCTCCTCCTGATGCCTCCAAACCTCCTTCTGATGCCTCCAAAGCTCCTCCTGATGCCTCCAAACCTCCTCCTGATGCCTCCAAACCTCCTCCTGATGCCTCCAAAGCCCCTTCAGACCTCCCCAAGGCCCCAAAGCTCCATCTCCCAGGTCCCCAAAGCCATCCCTGAGGTCCCCAAACCCTCCCCTGAGGTCCCCAAGACCCTTCAGACCTCCCCAAACCCACCTCCTGGTGTCCCCAAGTGCCTCCAAACCCAACTCTGATGCTTCCAAACCCCTTTCTGATGCCTCCAAAGCTCCTCCTGATGCCTCCAAACCAACCTCTGATGTCCCCAAGACCCTTCAGACCTCTCCAAGTGCCTCCAAACCCACCCCTGATGCCTCCAAAGCTCCTCCTGATGCCTCCAAACCTCCCCAAGGCCCCAAAGCTCCATCTCCCAGGTCCCCAAGACCCTTTAAACCTCCCAAACCCACCTCCTGGTGTCTCCAAGTGCCTCCGAAGCCACCTCTGAGGTCCCCAAACCCCCTTCTGAGGTCCCCAAACCCTTTTCTGATGCCTCCAAACCTCCTTCTGATGCTTCCAAAGCCCCTTCAGAGGTCCCCAAGGCCCTTTAAACCTCCCAAACCCACCTCCTGGTGTCCCCAAGTGCCTCCAAACCCACATCTGAGGTCCCCAAACCCCTTTCTGATGCCTCCAAACCAACCTCTGATGTCCCCAAGACCCTTCAGACCTCTCCAAGTGCCTCCAAACCCACCCCTGATGCCTCCAAACCTCCTCCTGATGCCTCCAAAGCCCCTTCAGACCTCCCCAAGGCCCCAAAGCTCCATCTCCCAGGTCCCCAAGACCCTTCAGACCTCCCCAAACCCACCTCCTGGTGTCTCCAAGTGCCTCCGAAGCCACCTCTGAGGTCCCCAAACCCCTTTCTGAGGTCCCCAAACCCCTTTCTGATGCCTCCAAACCTCCTCCTGATGCCTCCAAAGCCCCTTCAGAGGTCCCCAAGGCCCTTTAAACCTCCCAAACCCACCTCCTGGTGTCCCCAAGTGCCTCCAAACCCACCCCTGATGCCTCCAAACCTCCTCCTGGTGCCTCCAAACCTCCTCCAGACCTCCCCAAGGCCCCAAAGCTCCATCTCCCAGGTCCCCAAACCCATCCCTGAGGTCCCCAAACCCTCCACTGATGTCCCCAAGACCCTTCAGACCTCTCCAAGTGCCTCCAAACCCACCTCTGATGCCTCCAAAGCTTCTCCTGGTGCCTCCAAACCTCCTCCAGACCTCCCCAAGGCCCCAAAGCTCCATCTCCCATGTCCCCAAGACCCTTTAAACCTCCCAAACCCACCTCCTGGTGTCCCCAAGTGCCTCCAAACCCACCCCTGATGCCTCCAAACCTCCTCCTGATGCCTCCAAACCTCCTCCCGATGGCCCCAAACCTCTTCCTGATGCCTCCAAAGCCCCTTCAGACCTCCCCAAGCCCCAAAGCTCCATCTCCCAGGTCCCCAAAGCCATCCCTGAGGTCCCCAAACCCTCCCCTGAGGTCCCCAAGACCCTTCAGACCTCCCCAAACCCACCTCCTGGTGTCTCCAAGTGCCTCCAAACCCACATCTGAGGTCCCCAAACCCCTTTCTGATGCCTCCAAAGCTCCTCCTGATGCCTCCAAACCAACCTCTGATGTCCCCAAGACCCTTCAGACCTCTCCAAGTGCCTCCAAACCCACCCCTGATGCCTCCAAAGCTCCTCCTGATGCCTCCAAAGCTCCTCCTGGTGCCTCCAAAGCCCCTTCAGACCTCCCCAAGGCCCCAAAGCTCCATCTGCCACGTCCCCAAGACCCTTCAGACCTCCCCAAACCCACCTCCTGGTGCCTCCGAAGCCACCTCTGAGGCCCCCAAACCCCCTTCTGATGACCCCAAGGTCCCCATGAAGCCTCCCGAGACGTCCCCGAAGCCCCCAAATGACCCCACGAAGCCCCCACGAAGCCCCTTGAGACGTCCCCAGTGACCCAAACGACCTCATGGAGCCTCCCGAGATGCCCTCAAGGCCTCTGAGGGCTCCACGAAGCCTCCCGAGACGTCCCCGAAGCCCCCAAATGACCCCACGAAGCCTCCACGAAGCCCCTTGAGACGTCCCCGAAGCCCCCAAATGACCCCACGAAGCCTCCCGAGACGTCCCCCGCGTCCTCCTCCTCACCCCCCTCGTCCAAGATGGTGGCCTGGGCCGCCTGCCCGTAGAGGTCGACCACGGCGTAGACGTTGGGGGGGACGTTCCAGGCGGCCGGCCCTTGGGCGGCGCCGTTGACGAAGAAGTGGAGGCTCCCGTCCTCCCGCCTCACCACCCCCACCGTGTCCCCGGCCTGGAGAGGGGGGGGAGGGGATCGACAAAGGTCACGAGGGTCACCGAGAAGGGCCCTCGGAGGCGTCTGAGGCCGGATCTCGCGGAGGAGGGAGAAGGTTCCGGAGGAGGACCTTGAGGCGGTCGAGGTTGTGGCCGTATTCGTCCAGGACGGTGGTTCCGTTGTGCATCACCCCGTTGCCTGTCATCATCCAGGTGCCTGGTGGGGACACGGTAAAGGCCCCAGGGCATGATGGGAAGGGTCGGGGGGGGTTGGAGGGGGTTTGAGGGCAACTAGAAGGGGTTTGGGGGCAACTAGAAGGGGTTTGAGGGCATCTGGAAGGGGTTGGAAGTGCCTTGAGGGCATCTGAAAGGGGTCGGAGAGGGTCTGGGGACACCTTGGGGACATCTCAAGGAGGTTGGAGGTGGCTTGAGGGCATCTCAAAGGGGTTGGAGAGGGTCTGGGGACACTTTGGGGACTTCTCAGAGGGGTCGGAGGTGGCTTGAGGGCATCTAAAAGGGGTCTGAGGGCAACTAGAAAGGGTTTGAGGGCATCTAAAAGGGGTCGGAGAGGGTCTGAGGTGGTTGGAGAGGGTCTGGGGACACCTTGGGGACATCTCAAGGAGGTTGGAGGTGGCTTGAGGGCATCTCAGAGGGGTCTGAGGGCAACTAATGGAGGTTTGAGGGCATCTAGAAGGGGTTTGAGGGCACCTAAAAGGGGTTGGGGAGGGTCTGGGGACACCTTGGGGACGTCTCAGAGGGGTCGGAGGTGGCTTGAGGGCATCTAAAAGGGGTCTGAGGGCAACTAGAAGGGGTTTGAGGGCATCTAAAAGGGGTCGGAGAGGGTCTGAGGTGGTTGGAGAGGGTCTGGGGACACCTTGGGGACATCTGAAAGGGGTTGGAGGTGGTTTAAGGGCATCTCAGAGGGGTCAGAGGTGGCTTGAGGGCATCTTAAAGGGGTCAGAGGTGCCTTGAGGGCATCTGAAAGGGGTTGGAGAGGGCCTGGGGACACCTTGGGGACATCTCAAAGAGGTTGGAGGTGGCTTGAGGGCATCTCAAAGGGGTCAGAGGTGGCTTGAGGGCAGCTTAAAGGGGTTGGGGAGGGTCTGGGGACACCTTGGGGACATCTCAGAGGGGTCGGAGGTGGCTTGAGGGCAGCTTAAAGGGCTTGGAGAGGGTCTGGGGACACTTTGGGGACGTCTCAGAGGGGTCGGAGGTGGCTTGAGGGCATCTCAAAGGGGTCTGAGGGCAACTAATGGGGGTTTGAGGGCATCTAGAAGGGGTTTGAGGGCATCTAAAAGGGCTTGGAGACCCCCTGGAGGCCTCAAGAACCTCCCAGAGAACCTCCTGGAGGTGCTGGAGACTCCACAGAGACCCCAAGAAGCTCCTGGAGGCCTCAGGAACCTCCATAAGAACCTCCTGGAGGCCTCAGGAACTTCCATAAGAACCTCCTGGAGCTGCCGGAGACCCCACAGAGACCCCAAGAAGCTCCTGGAGGCCTCAAGAACCACCATGAGAACCTCTGGGAGGCCTCAAGAAGCTCCATAAGGACCTCCTGGAGCTGCTGGAGACCTCACAAAGACCTCAAGAAGCTCCATAAGAACCTCCTGGAGGCCTCAGGAACCTCATGGAGATGCGAGAAACCTCCATAAGAACCTCTTGGAGGCCTCAGGAACCTCCTGGAGATGTGAGGAACCTCCATAAGAACCCCCTGATGATGCCAGAGACTCCACAAAGACCTCAAGAACCTCCATAAGAACCTCCTGGAGGTGCCGGAGACTCCACAGAGACCTCAAGCAGCTCCATAAGGACCTCAAGAACCTTCCGGAGACCTCACAAAGACCTCAAGAAGCTCCATAAGAACCTCCTGGAGGCCTCAGGAGCCTCATGGAGATGCGAGAAACCTCCATAAGAACCTCCTGATGATGCCAGAGACTCCACAGAGACCTCAAGAAGCTCCATAAGAACCTCCTGGAGGCCTCAGGAACCTCCCTAAGAACCTCCTGGAGGTGCTGGAGACCTCACAAAGACCTCAAGAAGCTCCATAAGAACCTCCTGGAGGCCTCAGGAACCTCCTGGAGATGTGAGGAACCTCCCTAAGAACCTCCTGGAGCTGCTGAAGACTCCACAGAAACCTCAAGCAGCTCCATAAGGACCTCAAGAACCTTCCGGAGACCTCACAAAGACCTCAAGAAGCTCCATAAGAACCTCCTGATGATGCCAGAGACTCCACAAAGACCTCAAGAAGCTCCATGAGAACCTCCTGGAGGCCTCAGGAGCCTCATGGAGATGTGAGGAACCTCCCTAAGAACCTCCTGGAGCTGCCGGAGACTCCACAGAGACCTCGAGAAGCTCCATGAGAACCTCCTGGAGGCCTCAGGAACCTCCTGGAGATGTGAGGAACTTCACAAGAACCTCCTGGAGGCCTCAAGAACCTCCCTAAGAACCTCCTGGAGCTGCCGGAGACTCCACAGAGACCTCGAGAAGCTCCATAAGAACCTCCTGGAGGCCTCAGGAACCTCCTGGAGATGCGAGGAACCTCCACAAGAACCTCCTGGAGCTGTCGGAGACTCCACAGAGACCTCGAGAAGCTCCTTAAGAACCTCCTGGAGGCCTCAGGAGCCTCATGGAGATGCGAGGAACCTCCATAAGAACCTCCTGGAGGCCTCAGGAACCTCCTGGAGATGTGAGGAACCTCCATAAGAACCTCTTGGAGGCCTCAGGAACCTCATGGAGATGCGAGGAACCTCCCTAAGAACCTCCTGGAGCTGCCGGAGACTCCACAGAGACCTCAAGCAGCTCCATAAGGACCTCAAGAACCTTCCGGAGACCTCACAAAGACCTCAAGAAGCTCCATGAGAACCTCCTGGAGGCCTCAGGAACCTCCCTAAGAACCTCCTGGAGCTACTGGAGACCTCACAAAGACCTCAAGAAGCTCCATAAGAACCTCCTGGAGGCCTCAGGAACCTCCTGGAGATGCGAGGAACCTCCATAAGAACCTCCTGGAGGTGCCGGAGACTCCACAGAGACCTCAAGCAGCTCCATAAGGACCTCAAGAACCTTCCGGAGACCTCACAAAGACCTCAAGAAGCTCCATAAGAACCTCCTGATGATGCCAGAGACTCCACAAAGACCTCAAGAAGCTCCATGAGAACCTCCTGGAGGCCTCAGGAGCCTCATGGAGATGTGAGGAACCTCCCTAAGAACCTCCTGGAGCTGCCGGAGACTCCACAGAGACCTCGAGAAGCTCCATGAGAACCTCCTGGAGGCCTCAGGAGCCTCATGGAGATGTGAGGAACCTCCCTAAGAACCTCCTGGAGGCCTCAAGAACCTCCCTAAGAACCTCCTGGAGCTGCCGGAGACTCCACAGAGACCTCGAGAAGCTCCATAAGAACCTCCTGGAGGCCTCAGGAACCTCCTGGAGATGCGAGGAACCTCCACAAGAACCTCCTGGAGCTGCTGGAGACCTCACAGAGACCTCAAGAAGCTCCATAAGAACCTCCTGGAGGCCTCAGGAGCCTCATGGAGATGCGAGGAACTTTACAAGAACCTCCTGGAGGCCTCAAGAACCTCCCTAAGAACCTCCTGGAGCTGCCGGAGACTCCACAGAGACCTCAAGCAGCTCCATAAGGACCTCAAGAACCTTCCGGAGACCTCACAAAGACCTCAAGAAGCTCCATAAGAACCTCCTGGAGGCCTCAGGAACCTCCTGGAGATGCGAGGAACCTCCATAAGAACCCCCTGGAGGCCTCAGGAGCCTCATGGAGATGCGAGGAACCTCCATAAGAACCTCCTGGAGGCCTCAGGAACCTCCTGGAGATGCGAGGAACCTCCCTAAGAACCTCCTGATGATGCCAGAGACTCCACAGAGACCTCAAGAACCTTCCGGAGACCTCACAAAGACCTCAAGAAGCTCCATAAGGACCTCAAGAACCTTCCGGAGACCTCACAAAGACCTCAAGAAGCTCCATAAGGACCTCAAGAACCTTCCGGAGACCTCACAAAGACCTCAAGAAGCTCCATAAGGACCTCAAGAACCTTCCGGAGACCTCACAAAGACCTCAAGAAGCTCCATAAGGACCTCAAGAACCTTCCGGAGACCTCACAAAGACCTCAAGAAGCTCCATAAGGACCTCAAGAACCTTCCGGAGACCTCACAGAGACCTCAGGAAGCTCCCGGAGAACCTCCCGGAAGCCGCGGGACCCACCTGAGCGCAGGTTGGTCATGGTGGACGGCAGCTGCAGGTAGTTGGGGTTGTGGGTGGTGACGCCGATCTCGATGGAGCCGGCCCACTTGTCCACCATCTTGTCCAGCCGCACCTGGAAGAGCTCGTTGTCGCCCAGGGGGCGGGAGCTGAGGACCACCCCGTGGTTGAAGTCGTCGGTGGCACTAGGGAGGGGGAGGACACCACGAGACACCCTTGAGAACACCCCAAGGACCTCCAGAAGTCACCCGAGAGCTCCACGAGGCCCTTAACGAACCCACGAAGCCTCCACGAAGCCCCTTGAGATGTCCCCAAAGCCCCCAATGACCCCATGAAGCCTCCACGAAGCCCCTTGAGATGTCCCCAAAGCCCCAAATGACCTCATGAAGCCTCCACGAAGCCCCTTGAGATGACCCCAAAGCCCCAAATGAGCCTATTAAACCTCCACGAAGCCCTTTGAGATGTCCCCAGTGACCCAAATGACCTCATGAAGTCTCCTGAGATGTCCCCAAAGCCCCAAATGACCTCATGGAGTCTCCTGAGATGTCCCCAAAGCCCCATGAAGCCTCCATGAAGCCCCTTGAGATGTCCCCAGTGACCCAAATGACCTCATGAAGTCTCCTGAGATGTCCCCAAAGCCCCAAATGACCTCATGGAGTCTCCTGAGATGTCCCCAAAGCCCCATGAAGCCTCTTGAGATGTCCCCAAGGCCTCTAATGACCTCATGAAGCCTCCACGAAGCCCCTTGAGATGACTCCAAAGCCCCCAATGACCTCATGGAGTCTCCTGAGATGCCCTCAAGGCCTCTAAGGGCTCCACGAAGCCTCCTGAGATGACCCCAAAGCCCCAAATGACCTCATGAAGTCTCCTGAGATGTCCCCAAAGCCCCATGAAGCCTCCACGAAGCCCCTTGAGATGACCCCAAAGCCCCAAATGACCTCATGGAGTCTCCTGAGATGCCCTCAAGGCCTCTAAGGGCTCCACGAAGCCTCCTGAGATGTCCCCAAAGCCGCCAAATGACCTCATGGAGTCTCCTGAGATGTCCCCAAAGCCCCATGAAGCCTCTTGAGATGTCCCCAAAGCCCCTAATGACCCCACAAAGCCTCCACGAAGCCCCTTGAGATGTCCCCAAAGCCCCTAATGACCCTATTAAACCTCCACGAAGCCCCTTGAGATGTCCCCAATGACCCAAATGACCTCATGAAGTCTCCTGAGATGTCCCCAAAGCCCCATGAAGCCTCCACGAAGCCCCTTGAGATGTCCCCAAAGCCCCCAATGACCCCACGAAGCCTCCACGAAGCCCCTTCAGATGTCCCCAGTGACCCAAATGACCTCATGGAGACTCCTGAGATGCCCTCAAGGCCTCTAAGGGCTCCACGAAGCCTCCTGAGATGTCCCCAAGGCCTCTAATGTCCCCATGAAACCTCCACGAAGCCCCTTGAGATGTCCCCAAAGCCCCTAATGACCCTATTAAACCTCCACAAAGCCCTTTGAGATATCCCCAGTGACCCAAATGACCTCATGGAGTCTCCTGAGATGTCCCCAAAGCCCCATGAAGCCTCCACGAAGCCCCTTGAGATGTCCCCAAAGCCCCTAATGACCCCATGAAGCCTCCACGAAGCCCCTTGAGGTATCCCCAGTGACCCAAATGACCTCATGGAGTCTCCTGAGATGTCCCCAAAGCCCCATGAAGCCTCCACGAAGCCCCTTGAGATGTCCCCAAAGCCCCAAATGACCTCATGAAGCCTCCATGAAGCCCCTTGAGATGTCCCCAGTGACCCAAATGACCTCATGGAGTCTCCTGAGATGCCCTCAAGGCCTCTAAGGGCTCCACGAAGCCTCCTGAGATGTCCCCAAAGCCTCTAATGACCCCATGAAGCCTCCACGAAGCCCCTTGAGATGAACCCAAAGCCCCTAATGACCCCATGAAGCCTCCATGAAGCCCCTTGAGATGACCCCAAAGCCCCCAATGACCTCATGGAGTCTCCTGAGATGCCCTCAAGGCCTCTAAGGGCTCCACGAAGCCTCCTGAGATGTCCCCAAGGCCTCTAATGTCCCCATGAAACCTCCACGAAGCCCCTTGAGATGACCCCAAAGCCCCTAATGACCCTATTAAACCTCCACGAAGCCCCTTGAGATGTCCCCAGTGACCCAAATGACCTCATGGAGTCTCCTGAGATGTCCACAAAGCCCCAAATGACCTCATGAAGTCTCCTGAGATGTCCCCAAAGCCCCTAATGACCCCATGAAGCCTCCACGAAGCCCCTTGAGATGTCCCCAGTGACGCAAATGACCTCATGGAGTCTCCTGAGATGCCCTCAAGGCCTCTAAGGGCTCCATGAAGCCTCCTGAGATGTCCCCAAGGCCTCTAATGACCCCATGAAGCCTCCACGAAGCCCCTTGAGATGTCCCCAACGCCCCACGAAGCCTCTTGAGATGTCCCCAAAGCCCCCAATGACCCCACGAAGCCTCCACGAAGCCCCTTGAGATGTCCCCAAAGCCCCATGAAGCCCCCTGAGTTGTCCCCAAAGCCCCTAATGACCCTATTAAACCTCCACAAAGCCCTTTGAGATATCCCCAGTGACCCAAATGACCTCATGGAGTCTCCTGAGATGTCCCCAAAGCCCCATGAAGCCTCCACGAAGCCCCTTGAGATGTCCCCAAAGCCCCCAATGACCCCACGAAGCCCCTTCAGATGTCCCCAGTGACCCAAATGACCTCATGAAGTCTCCTGAGATGTCCCCAAAGCCCCAAATGACCTCATGGAGTCTCCTGAGATGTCCCCAAAGCCCCATGAAGCCTCCATGAAGCCCCTTGAGATGTCCCCAAAGCCCCTAATGACCCCATGAAGCCTCCATGAAGCCCCTTGAGGTATCCCCAGTGACCCAAATGACCTCATGGAGTCGCCTGAGATGTCCCCAAAGCCCCATGAAGCCTCCACGAAGCCCCTTGAGATGTCCCCAAAGCCCCTAATGACCCCATGAAGCCTCCACGAAGCCCCTTGAGATGTCCCCAAAGCCCCATGAAGCCCCTTGAGATGTCCCCAAAGCCCCTAATGACCCTATTAAACCTCCACGAAGCCCCTTGAGATGTCCCCAAAGCCCCTAATGACCCCACGAAGCCCCTTGAGATGACTCCAAAGCCCCCAATGACCTCATGGAGTCTCCTGAGATGTCCCCAAAGCCCCTAATGACCCCACGAAGCCTCCACGAAGCCCCTTGAGATGCCCCCAAAGACCCTATTAAACCTCCACGAAGCCCCTTGAGATGTCCCCAAAGCCCCTAATGACCCCATGAAGCCTCCATGAAGCCCCTTGAGATGTCCCCAGTGACCCAAATGACCTCATGAAGTCTCCTGAGATGTCCCCAAAGCCCCATGAAGCCTCCACGAAGCCCCTTGAGATGACCCCAAAGCCCCCAATGACCTCATGGAGTCTCCTGAGATGCCCTCAAGGCCTCTAAGGGCTCCATGAAGCCTCTTGAGATGTCCCCAAAGCCCCTAATGACCCCATGAAGCCTCCATGAAGCCCCTTGAGATGTCCCCAAAGCCCCATGAAGCCCCTTGAGATGTCCCCAAAGCCCCATGAAGCCTCTTGAGATGTCCCCAAGGCCTCTAATGACCTCATGAAGCCTCCACAAAGCCCCTTGAGATGACTCCAAAGCCCCCAATGACCTCATGGAGTCTCCTGAGATGCCCTCAAGGCCTCTAAGGGCTCCACGAAGCCTCCTGAGATGTCCCCAAGGCCTCTAATGACCCCATGAAGCCTCCACGAAGCCTCCTTGAGATGACCCCAAAGCCCCCAATGACCCCATGAAGCCTCCACGAAGCCCCTTGAGATGCCCCCAAAGCCCCATGAAGCCCCTGAGTTGTCCCCAAAGCCCCTAATGATCCCATGAAGCCTCCACGAAGCCCCTTGAGATGTCCCCAGTGACCCAAATGACCTCATGAAGTCTCCTGAGATGTCCCCAAAGCCCCATGAAGCCTCCACGAAGCCCCTTGAGATGTCCCCAAAGCCCCTAATGACCCCACGAAGCCCCTTGAGATGACTCCAAAGCCCCAAATGACCTCATGGAGTCTCCTGAGATGTCCCCAAAGCCCCTAATGACCCCACGAAGCCTCCACGAAGCCCCTTGAGATGCCCCCAAAGCCCCCAATGACCCTATTAAACCTCCACGAAGCCCCTTGAGATGTCCCCAAAGCCCCATAAAGCCCCTTGAGATGTCCCCAAAGCCCCATGAAGCCTCTTGAGATGTCCCCAAAGCCCCTAATGACCCCACGAAGTCTCCACGAAGCCCCTTGAGATGTCCCCAGTGACCCAAATGACCTCATGGAGTCTCCTGAGATGTCCCCAAAGCCCCATGAAGCCTCCACGAAGCCCCTTGAGATGACTCCAAAGCCCCAAATGACCTCATGGAGTCTCCTGAGATGTCCCCAAAGCCCCATGAAGCCTCCACGAAGCCCCTTGAGATGTCCCCAAAGCCCCCAATGACCCCATGAAGCCTCCACGAAGCCCCTTGAGATGTTCCCAGTGACCCAAATGACCTCATGGAGTCTCCTGAGATGCCCTCAAGGCCTCTAAGGGCTCCACGAAGCCTCCTGAGATGTCCCCAAGGCCTCTAATGTCCCCATGAAACCTCCACGAAGCCCCTTGAGATGTCCCCAAAGCCCCTAATGACCCTATTAAACCTCCACAAAGCCCTTTGAGATATCCCCAGTGACCCAAATGACCTCATGGAGTCTCCTCAGATGTCCCCAAAGCCCCATGAAGCCTCCACGAAGCCCCTTGAGATGACCCCAAAGCCCTAAATGACCTCATGGAGTCTCCTGAGATGCCCTCAAGGCCTCTAAGGGCTCCATGAAGCCTCCTGAGATGTCCCCAAGGCCTCTAATGACCCCATGAAGCCTCCACGAAGCCCCTTGAGATGTCCCCAAAGCCCCATGAAGCCCCTTGAGATGTCCCCAAAGCCCCTAATGACCCTATTAAACCTCCACAAAGCCCTTTGAGATATCCCCAGTGACCCAAATGACCTCATGGAGTCTCCTGAGATGTCCCCAAAGCCCCACGAAGCCTCCACGAAGCCCCTTGAGATGACCCCAAAGCCCCTAATGACCCTATTAAACCTCCACAAAGCCCTTTGAGATGTCCCCAGTGACCCAAATGACCTCATGGAGTCTCCTGAGATGTCCACAAAGCCCCAAATGACCTCATGAAGTCTCCTGAGATGTCCCCAAAGCCCCATGAAGCCTCCACGAAGCCCCTTGAGATGACCCCAAAGCCCCCAAATGACCTCATGGAGTCTCCTGAGATGCCCTCAAGGCCTCTAAGGGCTCCACGAAGCCTCCTGAGATGTCCCCAAGGCCTCTAATGTCCCCATGAAACCTCCACGAAGCCCCTTGAGATGACCCCAAGGCCTCTAATGACCTCATGAAGCCTCCACAAAGCCCCTTGAGATGTCCCCAAAGCCCCAAATGACCTCATGGAGTCTCCTGAGATGTCCCCAAAGCCCCATGAAGCCTCTTGAGATGTCCCCAAAGCCCCTAATGACCCTATTAAACCTCCACGAAGCCCCTTGAGATGTCCCCAAAGCCCCCAATGACCCCACGAAGCCTCCACGAAGCCTCCCGAGATGCCCCCAAAGCCCCTCGAGATGTCCCCTCACTGCGGCCTGAGCGCCGTCCGCCCCTCGTTGACCACAGCCGCCTTCTGGCCGCAGTTGGGGTGGAAGAGGAGCCGGGAGGAGGTCGCCGAGGAGGTCACCGACGGTGGGAGTGGCCTCCGGCCGGAGGAGGACGAGGAGGAGGAGGTCCCCTCGGGGGACAGGGCGCGGAGGATGGCGTTCTGGCGCCGCAGCCGGTCGCTGGCGTTGTGCTGGTGGACGATGGTCACCTTGACCGCCATCCCGTAGAGGTCCACCACCCCGTAGACCACCAGGGGGGTCAGGGTGGTGGCCACGCCTGGGAAAGGACCAGGAGGTCACCACCCAGGAGCTCCTGGAGGGACCTAGAGGCCCCAGAACCTTCTCCAAGAGCCACTTGGAGGTGAATCAAGACCACGAGAGGTTCTCGAGGAGCTCCTGGAGGGACCTAGAGGCCCCAGAACCTACTCCAAGAGCCACTTGGAGGTCAATCAAGGCCACGAGAGGCTTTTGAGAAGCTCCAAGAAGTCACAAGAGGTTCTCAAGGAGCTCCTGGAGGGACCTAGAGGCCCCAGAAGCTTCTCCAAGAGCCACTTGGAGGTCAATCAAGGCCACGAGAGGCTCTCAAGGAGCTCCTGGAGGGACCTAAAGGCCACTTTGAGGTCCCTCAAGGCCACGAGAGGCTCTCGAGAAGCTCCAAGAAGTCACAAGAGGCTCTCAAGGAGCTCCTGGAGGGACCTAGAGGCCCCAGAACCTTCTCCAAGAGCCACTTGGAGGTCAATCAAGGCCACGAGAGGTTCTCGAGGAGCTCCTGGAGGGACCTAGAGGCCCCAGAACCTTCTTAAAGAGCCACTTGGAGGTCAATCAAGGCCATGAGAGGCTCCGAGAAGCCACAAGAGGCTCTCAAGGAGCTCCTGGAGGGACCTAGAGGCCCCAGAACCTTCTTAAAGAGCCACTTGGAGGTCAATCAAGGCCATGAGAGGCTCCGAGAAGCAACAAGAGGCTCTCAAGGAGCTCCTGGAGGGACCTAGAGGCCCCAGAAGCTTCTCCAAGAGCCACTTGGAGGTCAATCAAGACCATGAGAGGTTCTCAAGGAGCTCCTGGAGGGACCTAGAGGCCACTTGGAGGTCCCTCAAGGCCACGAGAGGCTCTCGAGAAGCTCCAAGAAGTCACAAGAGGCTCTCAAGGAGCTCCTGGAGGGACCTAGAGGCCCCAGAACCTTCTCCAAGAGCCACTTGGAGGTGAATCAAGACCACAAGAGGCTCCGAGAAGCCACAAGAGGCTCTCAAGGAGCTCCTGGAGGGACCTAGAGGCCCCAGAACCTTCTCCAAGAGCCACTTGGAGATGAATCAAGGCCATGAGAGGTTCTCGAGGAGCTCCTGGAGGGACCTAGAGGCCACTTGGAGGTCCCTCAAGGCCACGAGAGGCTCTCGAGAAGCTCCAAGAAGTCACAAGAGGCTCTCAAGGAGCTCCTGGAGGGACCTAGAGGCCCCACAACCTTCTCCAAGAGCCACATGGAGGTCAATCAAGGCCACGAGAGGCTCTCAAGGAGCTCCTGGAGGGACCTAGAGGCCCCAGAACCTTCTTAAAGAGCCACTTGGAGGTCAATCAAGACCATGAGAGGCTCTCAAGGAGCTCCTGGAGGGACCTAGAGGCCACTTGGAGGTCCCTCAAGGCCATGAGAGGTTCTCAAGGAGCTCCTGGAGGCTCCGAGAAGCAACTTAAAGACACCTCAAGGCCCCAGAACCTTCTCCAGGAGCCACTTGGAGGTCCCTCAAGAACATGAGGGGTTCTCAAGGAGCTCCAAGAAGCCACAAGAGGCTCTCAAGGAGCTCCCGGAGGGACCTAGAGGCCACGAGAGGCTCTCAAGGAGCTCCTGGAGGGACCTAAAGGCCACTTTGAGGTCCCTCAAGGCCACGAGAGGCTCTCGAGAAGCTCCAAGAAGTCACAAGAGGCTCTCAAGGAGCTCCTGGAGGGACCTAAAGGCCCCAGAACCTTCTCCAAGAGCCACTTGGAGGTCAATCAAGGCCACAAGAGGTTCTCAAGGAGCTCCTGGAGGGACCTAAAGGCCCCAGAAGCTTCTCCAAGAGCCACTTGGAGGTCAATCAAGGCCACAAGAGGCTCCGAGAAGCCATGAGAGGTTCTCAAGGAGCTCCTGGAGGGACCTAGAGGCCCCAGAACCTTCTCCAAGAGCCCCTTGGAGGTCAATCAAGGCCACGAGAGGTTCTCAAGGAGCTCCTGAGGTTCCCTCGAGGCTTCCGGAAGCTTCTCGAGGAGCTCAGGGTCCCACCTTGGTCGACTCCGTTGATGTAGAAGTGCAGCGCGTGGTTGGCTTTCCTCCTCAGGCCAATATGGTCGCCCTCCTGCAAGGGATTATGGGAGATGTGAAGACTTTGGGGTCACCTGGGGACCCCAAGACCCCCAAGGACACCCCAAGTGGCTCTAAGGGGACCCCAAAGCCCAGAGACCTCCTCAAGGAGGGCTTGGGGTGTCCTGAAGGGCTTTTGGGGGGTCCTGAGGGGCAACTTTTGGGGTTCAGGGAGAGCTTAGGGTCTCCAGGTGCCTTTTTCAGGCCTCAGAGACCTTTAGGCCTTTCCCTGAATCCCATTTTTGGGGCTCAGGCCTCATTTTTTGGGGGTTCAAGCCTCATTTTTGGGCCCCAAGTCCCACTTTTGGGGGTTCAAGCCTCATTTTTGGGGCTCCAAGCCTCATTTTTTGGGGGTTCAGGCTCAATTTTTTGGGGGTTCAGGCCTCACTTTTGGGGCTTCAGGTTGATTTTTCCCCTTCCCAGAGGGATTTTGGAGCCTCTGGACTCCATTTTTGACCTCCCTGGATGGATCTTTTTGGGGTTCAGGCCCGTTTTTCCAGCCCCAAAGACCTCTGACACTTCCCCAATGAGATTTTCGAGGTTCAGGCTCAATTTTTTGGGGGTTCAGGTTGATTTTTTTGGGGGTTACCTGCAGCTCGTCCAGGCTGAACTCGCAATATTCTCGTCGCGTCCCTTTCCCGTTCGTCAGGATTCCGCAGCCGCTCATCATGATAGTCCCTGGAGAGGGCCACCCCAACACTTTCAGGGCTCACCCCAACCTTTTGGGGGTCACCCCGAAAATTTTTGGGGTCCCCAGAGCTTTTTATGGGGGAAAAACACCCCCAATGTTAATGGTTTCCGAGCATCTAAGGGCCTGAGGGGGGTTGGGGGTTCCCTGAGGGGTTTTGGGGTCTCCCTGAGGGGTTCAGGACCCCAAATTTTTTTGGGGGGGTCCTGAGGGTGGTCCCCGACCTCTACAGAGGCTCAGAGAGCAGGTGGGACCCCAAAATCTGAGGGGGGACCCCAAAATTTAAGAGGAATCCTGATGCTGTTAATGTTTTCCAAGCATCTAAGGGGCTGAGGGGGGTTGGGGGTTCCCTGAGGGGTTTTGGGGTCTCTCTGAGGGGTTTAGTGACCCCAAATTTTTTTTGGGGGGTCCTGGGGGGCTTCATCGACGTCTAGAGGGGCTCAGAGAGCAGGTGGGACCCCAAAATCTGAGGGGAGACCCCAAAATTTAAGGGGAATCCTGATGCTGTTAATGGCTTCCAAGCATCTAAGGGGCTGAGGGGGGTTGGGGCTTCCCTGAGGGGTTTTGGGGTCTCTCTGAGGGGTTTAGTGACCCCAAATTTTTTTTGGGGGGTCCTGGGGGGCTTCATCGACGTCTAGAGGGGCTCAGAGAGCAGGTGGGACCCCAAAATCTGAGGGGGGACCCCAAAATTTAAGGGGAATCCTGATGCTGTTAATGGCTTCCAAGCATCTAAGGGCCTGAGGGGGGTTGGGGCTTCCCTGAGGGGTTTTGGGGTCTCTCTGAGGGGTTCAGGACCCCAAATCTTTTTTGGGGGGTCCTGGGGGTGGTCCCCGACCTCTACAGAGGCTCAGAGAGCAGGTGGGACCCCAAAATCTGAGGGGGACCCCAAAATTTAAGAGGAATCCTGATGCTGTTAATGGTTTCCAAGCATCTAAGGGGCTGAGGGGGGTTGGGGGTTCCCTGAGGGGTTTTGGGGTCTCCCTGAGGGGTTTAGTGACCCCAATTTTTTTGGGGGAGTCTTGGGGGACTTCATCGACGTCTAGAGGGGCTCAGAGAGCAGGTGGGACCCCAAAATCTGAGGGGAGACCCCAAAATTTAAGGGGAATCCTGATGCTGTTAATGGTTTCCAAGCATCTAAGGGCCTGAGGGGGGTTGGGGCTTCCCTGAGGGGTTTTGGGGTCTCGCTGAGGGGTTCGGGACCCCAAATTTTTTTTGGGGGGGTCCTGGGGGGCTTCATCGATGTCTAGAGGGGCTCAGAGAGCAGGTGGGACCCCAAAATCTGAGGGGGGACCCCAAAATTTAAGAGGAATCCTGATGCTGTTAATGGCTTCCAAGCATCTAAGGGGCTGAGGGGGGTTGGGGCATCCCTGAGGGGTTTTGGGGTCTCTCTGAGGGGTTTAGTGACCCCAAATTTTTTTTGGGGGGTCCTGGGGGGCTTCATCGACGTCTAGAGGGGCTCAGAGAGCAGGTGGGACCCCAAAATCTGAGGGGGGACCCCAAAATTTAAGGGGAATCCTGATGCTGTTAATGGCTTCCAAGCATCTAAGGGCCTGAGGGGGGTTGGGGGTTCCCTGAGGGGTTTTGGGGTCTCTCTGAGGGGTTTAGTGACCCCAAATTTTTTTGGGATGGTCCTGGGGGGCTTCATCGACGTCTAGAGGGGCTCAGAGAGCAGGTGGGACCCCAAAATCTGAGGGGGGACCCCAAAATTTAAGAGGAATCCTGATGCTGTTAATGGCTTCCAAGCATCTAAGGGTCTGAGGGGGGTTCTCTGAGGGGTTTTTGGGGTCCAGGGGGTGTCTGGGACGCCCCAAATTTTTTTCGGGGGTGACCTCCGAGGGTTTCGGGGGTGCTGACCGGAGCGGAGGTTGGTCATGGTGGCCGGATACTCGAGGCTGTTGGGGTTATGAGCCGTCACCCCGATCTCGATGGAGCCCGACCACTTGTCCACCAGCTTGTCGATGCGGATCTGGGGGAGGAAAGGGTTACAAAATGGGGGGCCGGGGGGGCACCCCAAAGGTCCCAGAGGCCCCAAAAGCAGAGGAGGAACCCCAAGAATATCATTTGAAGCACAAAAAGGGCGAGAGGGAACCCCAAAGCCTCAAAAGGGACCCCAAAAGGTCACTATGAGGCCTAGAAAGTCCCATCAGGAGCCTGAAAAGTTCCATTAAAAGGGTATAAAGGCCTCTCGGGACCCTAAATAATACACTCGGGGACCCCAAAATCTACCTGAGTGACCTCAAAATCTCCCCGAGGGACCCCAAGACCTCACTAGGAACCCCAAGACCACACTAGGAACCCCAAGACCACACTAGGGACCCCAAAAACACACTAAGAGGCCCCAAAAACACACTAAGAGGCCCCAAAAGCCCATTTGAAGCCTAAAAAAATCCCATGGAAACCCTAAAAAACCCCCTCGGAGGCCCCAAAAAAAGCCTCAGGGACCCCAAAAGCCTCTCTAGGAAGCCCCAAGACCACACTAGGGACCCCAAAAACACACTAGGAAGCCCCAAAAGCCCATTCGAAACCTAAAAAAAGCCCTTAGGGAGCCCAAAAGCTTCTCCAGGAAGCCCCAAAACCCCATGAGAGCCCCAAAAAAAACCCCTCCAGGACCTCCAGGAAGACCCCAAGATGCTCCTCAAGACCCTCACGAGGACCCCAAGACCCCCATGAAGACCCCAAGACCCACCTAAGACCCCCCCAGAACCTCCGTAAGACTCCATGATCCTCCCCAAGACCTTCTCAGCCCCTATTTGATGCCCCCAAGAGCCCCACAAACCCCTCCAGGACCCCCAGGAAGACCCCAAGATGCTCCTCAAGACCCTCATGATGCCCCCAAGACCCTCATGATGCCCCCAAGACCCTCACGATGCCCCCAAGACCCTCACGATGACCCCAAGATGCACCTCAGACCCCCCAGAACCTCCGTAAGACCCCAAGATGCTCCTCAAGGCCCTCGCGATGCTCCCCAAGACCTTCTCAGCCCCTATTTGATGCCCCCAAGAGCCCCACAAACCCCTTCCAGGACCCCCAGGAAGAGCCCAAGATGCTCCCCAAGACCCTCACGATGACCCCAAGACCCTCATGATGCCCTCAAGACCCTAATGATGCTCCCCAAGACCTTCTCAGCCCCTATTTGATGCCCCCAAGAGCCCCAGAAACCCCTCCAGAACCTCCAGGATGACCCCAAGATGCTCCTCAAGGCCCTCATGATGACCCCAAGACCCTCACGATGCCCCAAAGACCACCCTGGTGACCCCATGACCCACCTAAGACCCCCCAGAACCTCCGTAAGACTCCACGATCCTCCCCAAGACCTTCTCAGCCCCTTATTTGATGCCCCCAAGAGCCCCACAAACCCCTCCAGGACCCGCAGGAAGACCCCAACATGCTCCTCAAGACCCTCACGATGACCCCAAGATGCACCTCAGACCCCCCAGAACCTCCGTAAGACCCCAAGATGCTCCTCAAGGCCCTCGCGATGCTCCCCAAGACCTTCTCAGCCCCTATTTGATGCCCCCAAGACCTCCACAAACCCCTCCAGGACCCCCAGGAAAAGCCCAAGATGCTCCCCAAGACCCTCACGATGACCCCAAGACCCTCATGATGCCCCCAAGACCCTCACGATGACCCCATGACCCACCTAAGCCCCCCCAGAACCTCCATAAGACCCCAAGATGCTCCTCAAGGCCCTCGCGATGCTCCCCAAGACCTTCTCAGCCCCTATTTGATGCCCCCAAGAGCCCCACAAACCCCTCCAGGACCCCCAGGAAGAGCCCAAGATGCTCCCCAAGACCCTCATGATGACCCCAAGACCCTCACGATGCCCTCAAGACTCTAACGATGCCCCCAAGACCCTCACGATGACCCCAAGATGCACCTCAGACCCCCCAGAACCTCCATAAGACCCCAAGATGCTCCTCAAGGCCCTCGCGATGCTCCCCAAGACCTTCTCAGCCCCTATTTGATGCCCCCAAGAGCCCCACAAACCCCTCCAGGACCCCCCAGAACCTCCACAAAGACCCCGAGATGCTCCTCAAGGCCCATGTGATCCCCCCAAGACCCTCACGATGCCCCAAAGACCACCCTGGTGACCCCAAGACCCACCTAAGACCCCCCAGAACCTCCGTAAGACTCCACGATCCTCCCCAAGACCTTCTCAGCCCCTTATTTGATGCTCCCAAGAGCCCCAGAAACCCCTCCAGGACCCCCAGGAAGAGCCCAAGATGCTCCCCAAGACCCTCATGATGACCCCAAGACCCTCACGATGCCCTCAAGACCCTAATGATGCTCCCCAAGACCTTCTCAGCCCCTATTTGATGCCCCCAAGAGCCCCACAAACCCCTTCCAGGACCCCCAGGAAGAGCCCAAGATGCTCCCCAAGACCCTCACGATGACCCCAAGACCCTCACGATGCCCCCAAGACCCTCACGATGACCCCATGACCCACCTAAGCCCCCCCAGAACCTCCATAAGACCCCAAGATGCTCCTCAAGGCCCTCACGATGCTCCCCAAGACCTTCTCAGCCCCTATTTGATGGCCCCAAGAGCCCCCCGAAACCCCTCCAAGACCCCCAGGATGACCCCCAAGATCCGCAGGATGACCCCAAGACCCCCCAGGGTGACCCCAAGACCCCCCAGGGTGACCCCAGGACCCGTCGGGAGAGGCCACCTCGAACATCTCGCCGTCGCGGAGGGGCCGGTTGGTGAGGACGACGCCGTTGTTGAACTCGTCGAGGGGCCGGCGCCGCTCGGCCGTCTTGTGCCCGTTGCTCAGCTTGATGAGGGCCCCGCACTTCTCGTGGAAGAGGAGGGCCTCGTTGGAGAGGCCGCCGGGCGCCCACGAGGAGCCTGGGGTGCGAGGGGTTAAGCTGGGGAATCACCAGGCCAAGCCACGCCCCTTAAAAGCTCCTTCGCTCACCCTATCCCTAACCCTTCTATTAGCTACTTGCCTATGAGAGCTTCTCTATGCATTAAGGTGGATGGGAGGGAGAAGCCACGCCCACCCGGGCTTGGGACACGCCCCCCAAAGTCAAGCCACGCCCCCTATGGAGCTCCCAGCCCAACCTCAGTCAACCCTATGAGAATCTGCTCCGTCCATTCAAGTGAATGGGAGGGGGAAGCCACGCCCACTGGTGCTTGGCCACGCCCCCGGCTTTGGATGCACCTCCACAGGGCAAGCCACGCCCCCACAGGGCAAGCCACGCCCCCTAAATGGGTCCCATACACCCCAAATAACCACATCCCTATGGACTCTACCCCATCCATTAAAGTGAATAGGAGGGGAAGCCACGCCCCCTAAGATCAGGCCACGCCCCCCAGGAGGTCCCACCTCCTCATCAGTCACTATGAGACCCTCCTCTATCCATTAAAGTGAATAGGATGGGGAAGCCACGCCCACTGGGCTTTGGCCACGCCCCCTACATGGGGTCCCATCCAGGCCCAAACACTCACTTCCGTATGAGACCTCCCTCTGCTCATTAAAGCCAATGGAATACAGAAGCCACGCCCCTCCCAGGTTTTGACCACGCCCCAGAGTCAAGCCACGCCCCCTACAAAGGTCCCATCCAGCCCTCCCTTAGTCCCTACGAGACCTCCCTCCCTCCATTAAAGTGAATGGGAAGGAAGGCCACGCCCCTTTCTTATTAAATCCAATGGGACCCGGGAAGCCACGCCCCACACACAGGCCACGCCCCCCACTCGCTCACCCTCAGCGGGATCGAGGCTGTCGGGGAACTTGTCGGGTCGAGGCTGGGGGGGGGCGGGCGGAAGGGCTGGGGGGGGGGTAGCCAGTAAAACCAGTGACACCAGTAACCCCAGTAACCCCCTAATCCACCATATTGACCCCTAAGTCCACCATATTGACCCCCGACTCCCCCTCATTGACCCATATTGACCCCCAACTCCACCATATTGACCCCAAGTCCCTCTCATTGACCCCCACTGACCCCCAACTCCACCATATTGACCCCAAACCCCACCCATTGACCCCCAACTCCCCCATATTGACCCCCAACTCCACCATCTTGACCCCCAAGTCCCTCTCATTGACCCCCACTGACCCCCAACTCCACCATATTGACCCCCAAGTCCCTCTCATTGACCCCCACTGACCCCCAACTCCACCATCTTGACCCCAAACCCCACCCATTGACCCCCATTGACCCCCAACTCCACCATATTGACCCTCAAATCCCCCTCATTGACCCCCATTGACCCCCAAATGCACCATATTGACCCCCAAGTCCCCCTCCCCACACCCCAAATCCCCCTCATTGACCTCCATTGACCCCCAAATCCACCATATTGACCCCAAGCTCCACCATATTGACTCCCAACTTCCCCTCATTGACCCCCATTGACCCCCAAATCCACCACATTGACCCCCAAGTCCCTCTCATTGACCCCCAACTCCCCCATACTGACCCCCATTGACCCCCACATCCCCCATACTGACCCCCATTGACCCCCACATCCACCACATTGACCCCCAAATCCACCACATTGACCCCCAAGTCCCTCTCATTGACCCCTAAACCCCACTCAGGCCACCCCAGATATCCCCAATACACCCTCATTGACCCCCACTGACCCCCCAAATCCACCACATTGACCCCCAAACCCCACTCAGGTCACCCCAGATGTCCCTCATAGGTCCTCATTGACCCCCATTAAGCCCCAAATGCACCATATTGACCCCACAACTCCCCCTCATTGACCCCCATTGACCCCCAAATCCACCATATTGACCCCACAACTCCCTCTCATTGACCCCCATTGACCCCCAAATCCACCATATTGACCCCACAACTCCCTCTCATTGACCCCCATTGACCCCCAACTCCACCATACTGAACCCCAAGTTCCCCTATATTGACCCCAACTCCCTCTCATTGACCCCCATTGATCCTCATATCCACCACGTTGACCCCAAACTCCACCATCTTGACCCCCAAGTCCCTCTCCCCACACCCCAAATCCTCCATATTGACCCTCAACTCCACCGTATCGACCCCCAAGTCCCTGTCGTTGACCCCCAAACCCCACTCAGGGCACCCCAGATGTCCCTCATAGCCCCTCAGTGACCCCTCATTGACCCCCAAATGCACCATATTGACCCCCAAGTCCCCCTCATTGACCTCCATTGACTCCCCAAATCCACCACATTGACCCCCAAGTCCCTCTCCCCACACCCCAAATCCACCACATTGACCCCCAAGTCCCTCTCATTGACCCCCATTGACCCCCAAATCCACCATATTGAACCCCAAGCTCCCCCATATTGACCCCCAAGTCCCTCTCATTGACTCCCATTGACCCCCATATCCACCACACTGACCCCCAACTCTCTCTCATTGACCCCCATTGACCCCCATATCCACCACGTTGACCCCAAACTCCACCATCTTGACCCCCAAGTCCCTCTCCCCACACCCCAAATCCACCATATTGAGCCTCAACTCCACCGTATTGACCCCCAAGTCCCCGTCGTTGACCCCCAAACCCCACTCAGGTCACCCCAGATGTCCCTCATAGCCCCTCATTGACCCCTCATTGACCCCCAAATGCACCATATTGAACCCAAAGCTCCCCCATATTGACCCCAACTCCCTCTCATTGACCCCCACTGACCCCCATATCCACCACACTGACCCCCAACTCCCTCTCATTGACCCCCAAATGTACCATATTGACCCCAAACTCCTCCATCTTGACCCCCAGGTCCCTCTCATTGACCCCCACTGACCCCCACATGCACCACATTGATCCCCAACTCCCCCTCCCCACATCCCAACTCCACCGCCTTGACCCCCAAACCCCACTCAGGTCACCCCAGACGTCCCCAATAGGCCCTCATTGACTCCCATTGACCCCCCCATATCCACCATATTGACCCCCGACTCCCCCTCATTGACCCCCGTTGACCCCCAACTCCACCATATTGACCCCCGACTCCCCCTCATTGACCCCCGTTGACCCCCAACTCCACCATATTGACCCCACAACTCCCTCTCATTGACCCCCAACTCCCCCTCATTGACCCCCATTGACCCCCAAGCTCCCCCATATTGACCCCTGACTCCCCCTCATTGACCCCCATTGACCCACAACTCCCCCATATTGACCCCCGACTCCCCCTCACTGACCCCCGACTCCCCCTCATTGACCCCCGTTGACCCCCCATATCCACCATATTGACCCCCGACTCCCCCTCATTGACCCCCATTGACCCCCCATATCCACCATACTGACCCCCAACTCCCCCTCATTGACCCCCACTGACCCCCAACTCCCCCATATTGACCCCACTGACCCCCATATCCACCATATTGACCCCCGGCTCCCCCTCATTGACCCCCATTGACCCCCAACTCCCCATATTGACCCCCAAATCCCTCTCATTGACCCCATTGACCCCCAACTCCACCATATTGACCCCCAACTCCCTCTCATTGACCCCCATTGACCCCAACTCCCCCATATTGACCCCCGACTCCCCCTCATTGACCCCCATTGACCCCCAACTCCCCCTCATTGACCCCACTGACCCCCATATCCACCATATTGACCCCCAACTCCCCCTCATTGACCCCCATTGACCCCCAAATCCACCATATTGACCCCCGACTCCCCCTCATTGACCCCCATTGACCCCCAACTCCCCCATATTGACCCCCGACTCCCCCTCATTGACCCCCACTGACCCCCCATATCCACCATACAGACCCCCAACTCCCCCTCATTGACCCCCACTGACCCCCAACTCCCCCATATTGACCCCCGACTCCCCCTCATTGACCCCCAACTCCCCCATATTGACCCCCGGCTCCCCCTCATTGACCCCCATTGACCCCAACTCCCCCATATTGACCCCCGACTCCCCCTCATTGACCCCCATTGACCCCCAACTCCCCCATATTGACCCCCGACTCCCCCTCATTGACCCCCATTGACCCCCCATATCCACCATACAGACCCCCAACTCCCCCTCATTGACCCCCACTGACCCCCAACTCCCCCATATTGACCCCTGACTCCCCCTCATTGACTCCCAACTCCCCCATATTGACCCCCATTGACCCCCAAATCCACCATATTGACCCCCGACTCCCCCTCATTGACCCCCAACTCCCCCATATTGACCCCCGACTCCCCCTCATTGACCCCCGTTGACCCCCAACTCCCCCATATTGACCCCCGACTCCCCCTCATTGACCCCCGTTGACCCCCAACTCCCCCATATTGACCCCCGACTCCCCCTCATTGACCCCCATTGACCCCCAACTCCCCCATATTGACCCCCGACTCCCCCTCATTGACCCCCGTTGACCCCCAACTCCCCCATATTGACCCCCGACTCCCTCTCATTGACCCCCATTGACCCCCAACTCCCCCATATTGACCCCCAACTCCCCCTCATTGACCGCCATTGACCCCCAACTCCCCCTCATTGACCCCCGTTGACCCCCAACTCCCCCATATTGACCCCCGACTCACCCATCGGCGGCGGCGCCGGGGGGGGCGGCACCGGGGCCTCCCCCACGGCCTCCGTCTCAGCTTCGGAGCCCACGACGGTGACCTGGGTGCACTTCCCGTAGAGGTCGACGACGGCCCAGACGCGGGGGGGGAGGCCGGCGGCCGCCGTCCCGAAATCGCGGCCGTTGACCCAGAGGCGGAGCTCGCCGGCGGCCGTGGCCTGGACCCCCACCCGGTCGCCCTCCCCGAGGGCGTCCAGGTCGGGCCCGAAGTCCTCGCGGAGGGAGCGGCCGTCGCGCAGGACGGAGCAGCCGGAGACGATCCACGAGCCGCCGCGCAGGCCCGAGGCGCTGCTGGGGAAGTCCAGCTCGGCCGGGTCCAGCGCCGTCACCCCCACCTCCAGCGAGCCGCTCCACGAGTTCACCTGGGGAGGCGAGGAGAGGGTTAATGGGGGGGGGAAGGG
>JAUMJK010002304.1:0-12593 GCA_033558105.1 Coccyzus lansbergi | reverse complement strand
AAAGCGGTCGGGGAACTCGTAGCGCTCGGCTTCGATTAGCGCTCCCCCAACCCCCCCCCCCTCCCATCCCCCTCCCTGTGATTTAGGGGGCAGCGCCCGTGCGGTATTTATATCCCTAAACGCCGGCAGCTGCTTACGAATGCGCGCGAGGTGCCTCGTTTATCTTGTACCTCCGACTAACGCATTTACGAGTTATTCAAAAAAAAAAAAAAATAGAACCACCACACCACACAACGGCCTGTGCACGGCTAGGAAAGGAGACTTTTTTTATAAAGACACCGTATTGCTGCGTATTTTACAATGTGCCCTGTAGAGCTCTGGCAGCAGACAGCGATCTAATATTAGACGAGTTGTTTAAAAGAACGGGGCTGGCTGGCTGCGTGTTGTTTTATTTTTAAAAATAAAGATACCGTGGGTTTTTTTTTTTTTCCTTTTGGGGTTGGTTTTTTTTTTTTTTTTTTCCCCCATCTCCACACGGCATCCCCGCGGTGACACACGTTCTGTGAAACCCAGAGAGAGGAGGAAGCTGCGAGACTTTAAGTAGCCGCCGCCGCCGCCGCGCGGATCCGCGGATTAAAGAAGAAGTTTGACCTTTACCCGGGACGTGTGGCATTTCATTTAACCATAAAGCTAAAAGCACAATGCGCCGGCGAGATCGCTAAACCGATTTAAAATACATCTCGAGTCACGCGCGACCGGCGGTGCCGCTCGGTTCAGGGCGAAGAAGGGGGTCGGGGGTTTATTTTAAGGCTCCTGCCGCAGCCGCCCCGGCCCCGTTTCCCCCGCGTCCCCGTCGCCGGCCGTCCCCACCCCCCCTCCTCGACTGCTCCCACACCGTCACGTGTCGGATCGGGGCTTTCAGGCCGCGTAAACACAGAGAGGCTGAGCCCTTCGAGAGCCACCGGGGCCGCCGAGACAGCGCCGACGGGGCGCGCTCCCCACCCCCCAACTCTGCCCCCGTCGGCGGAGAAACATCCCCAACCTCCCCCTCATCTCCCGCATCTCCCTCTCGGTTCGTCGGCCGCACATCCCACCCATTCCCGGCCCCGGTGGCCCCGAGGGAGAGGCGGCCCCCCCCGCGCCGTCTGTCACGCCTTGTCCCCTGCGCAGTCCCCGCGCCCGAGCGGCAGCGGCGCTTTCCCATATGCTGCGAGGAGGAGAAGCTTTGCTCTCCGCGATACTCACGCCCGAGCGGCGGCCAAAAAAAAGAGGGGGCGGGGGAAAGGAAGAAAATAATTTAAAAAAAAAAAAAAAAAAAAAGTTTTCAATTAATGATAAGCCTAGGAACTGGGGAAGGGGGCGGGGAGGAGGCCAAGAATGGGGGGGAGGTAAAATGGCTGGCGAGCCTTCAAATAACCCGGTCTGCCCTCCCCGGGAGCTCGCGGAGCTCGCTCTGCCCCGGGGAAGCCCCGGTCCCCAAAGACACGACCCCGTGGGGCAGCCGGGGTGGTCAGGGCAGTCCCCGCACAGGGTGATGCCCCCGCGTGAAGGTTACGGGACATCTGCAGGGCCAGGAGCCCTCGCTCCTCACCCCCACACCCCCGTTAAAACTGGGGGGGGGGAGAGGGGGGGGGGGGCGGGTTCGGGGAGCCGCAAAGGTTGAGACACACGCGCACACACACCCCGCGAAGGAGGCGAAAGCGGCCGGTACCCAACTTGGAGGCTGTAATGAAGGATTTCCGGCGATCCGAGGGGAACACCGACCCCGCCGAGCGGGAGCGGGAGCCTCGACGCCTCCGTCCTCCAGCGAGGCTGCGGGCGAGGGGGCTGCCTGGGGTTGGGGGGGTTGGGGGGGTCCCTGCCTAACGGCTCTCCCTCGGAGGAGAGAGCCGAGCCTCTCCTCTCCGCTCTCCTCGGAGGAGTCTGTGCCGCAGAAGCCCCCGCGCAGACGGGGCCCCCCGGCGAGTGCTCGCCCCCCTCCTACCCCACCTCGCCCACCCGCCGCGGCATCTCCCTACCCAGGTCGTCCGCGCCATTTTAGAGACACACACACACACACACTTAACACACACTTCACACACACACACACACACACGGGAGCGAGGTTTCCGCTGCTGCCGCCAGAGACAACAGGCACCCGAGCCCGGGCTGCGAGGGAGGAGGAGGAGGAGCGGCGGCGGCGGCGCAGGGACACACGCAAACACACACACACACACGCACACGCACCCCACGCACCGCGGCCGGGCAGAAATGCGCGTCTCAGGTAATTTAAGGCCGCCGGGGACGAGGGAGGGAGCGACAGCGACAGCCTGCGCCGCCCCCCTCCCCAATTCACCCGCCGCGCATCCCGGGAGCCCTTCATGTTGTTGCTTTTTATCCCGTGTGGCTTTTTGCTTTGCGGGAGGGGGAGGGATGCGAAGAAAGAGACGGGGGGGGGGGAGGAAAACAACAGCAACAACAACAACAACAACAACAACAACAACAACAACAACAAAAGGGGGTGGAAATAAGAAAACTGCCACCAAGCCAGCCCTTCCCCCTGCCCGTCCCCCATTGTTCGGCGAGCGCAGCGTCACGGACTCGCCATTCACCGGGCTCTGCGTGCCCCACTCCCCCCGACAGCTCCCCCAACTTATGGGGGTTGGGGGGGGTGGGGGGGTGGGGGGGTGGGGAGACACCCCTTCCCAGCACTCAGTGCAAAAGTCCCAGCGCTCCCCAGCGCTCGGAGTTGGGCGAAGGGCTGCGCTGGCTTCCGCAACGTTCTCCTCGCAAGAAACACCGGAGCCAGGGCCCCCCCGTTTCCTTCCCCGCCGCACCCCCATCAATCGGGGGCGTTGGGAGATATTGATCACGGACGACTTCATTTCGCGTAACTGCGGCTGACAGGGCCTGTGGTTCCCTCATTGACGGAGCGACAGCTTCGAGGGGCTGATGGGTGGTTGGGGGGAGCCGGGATGGTTGGGGGGGGAGCGGAGGGAGCGGAGGCTCCCTCCGCTCCCCCCCCAACCATCCCGGCTCCCCCCTCTCCTCTTTCCAGGGCAGCCCCTCGAGGGGGTTACGCCGGGTTTAGGGCGCTAAGGTTTCTTCTCCTCGCTGGGAAACGCTTTTCCCAAGCGCTTCTGGAGAGCCCTGGCGAGGCCTCGGTGACGAAAGGAGTATTAAGGAGCACCTCGCTAAACGTCTCCACAACTCTCGCCTCACGTAACCAGCCCTTGAGAAGAAAGGCACATCCAGGGCTGGCGGAGCCTCAGAAAACACCGGGAGAGGAAGATGAAAGGAAGCACAATGGCAGCAGTCGGCTTCTCCGCGAGAAATAAAAAAAAATAAAATAAATTTTTAAAATACATTTATAAAAAAAGAGATGGTGGAAATAAAGTTAGCGGTGGTGGCGATGCCCCAACCGGAGAGGAGGGCAGCCAGCGCCGGCCTTGCCTTCCCCATCCCTCCTTCCCTGCCTTCCATCCATCCCAACGCTCCGCACCGCACGGAAACAAAGCAGGGAATCCAACTGCCATGCAGATGGGCGGCTATGAATTTTTTTTTTTTGCCGCCGCTGCTGCCGCTGCTTAGAGCTTTAATTATTCGTTCTTGATCCGTGGGACTACGACACGACACCGCCAAGGTTAAAATGCCCTGAACAGCTCTGAGCAGATGTGAACGAGTTGGCAGACGCGCAAATGAGGTCTGCCTCTAAGCATGATAACAAGTGACTAATACATTGCATATCGCTGAAAGAAAATTATTTTTTTTCTCTAATTTGCATTAGCTTTTTTTCCCCCTCTCCTTTTTTTCTTTTTTTTTTTTTTCCCCTTCGACGCCAGCGACATTCCCTCCTCAGAGACGGCGGCGGCGGCATAATCCTGAAAATATTACTCCTGAAAATATTACTCCGTGACTTTAAAAGATTTGGAAGGAAGGCAGAGATTGCCAGTGTTTTGGCTATGCAGGCTTGTTTATCTTTCCGCTTTTGCTCCAAGGCGAAAGTAGTTTTGCAAGCAGTATTCTCGCGGAAAAAAAATGGCACATGTCATATAAAACACCGGTTTATAGGAATTGATGCTAAAATTGTTGAATGACTATTGGCGCGCTTTCGCCACTAATAGCAACAACGTAATCCGTAAAGGACCAAGGGGACAGTCAAGGCCGAAAGAGAAAAAAAAAAAAAAAATAAATGGATTGACTGGAGAGAAAGAGATAAAGGCAACACATCGACCAAAATTACCAAGAGGGGGGTGGGGGAGGAAATAGGCATCTCCTCTTCCTACCTGCTTTCTACCCCAGAGCCACCTCACCAAAAAGACAATAGTACATGGAGGTCGCTTGCTATATAAAACACAGAGATTCTCGTAGGTAGCAAAACTATGTCGGGGACAAATATAGGCCGGAACCTAGTTCTCCAAGTTCCTTCGACTTTCCAGAGGTTTTTGGAAAGGGCCAGGAGACCACTTTGGGTACCGTAGCAAACTTCAAGAACAGGCAGTATCTTGTATGCTACGCTCAAAAGGCAAACCGAAGGGCTTAGGTGCAGAGGCTCTGAGGAGGGAATAGCCGCTCGGGCTATTTATGCAGGAGAAGGAGGGTTTTTCACTGGGGACCTAGCTCCAGGAGCGCCTGCCCGTCCAGGTGATGGGCTGTGCACCCTCACCGCAGGAGGGATGTTGAGGCTCTGGAGAGAATCCAGAGAGGAGCAACAAAGCTGCTGAAGGGGCTGGAGAATAGGCCTTATGAGGAACGTCTGAGAGAGCTGTGCTTGTTTAGCCTGGAGAAGAGGAGGCTGAGGGGAGACCTCATTGCTCTCTATAACTACCTGAAAGGAGGTTGCGGAGAGGAGGGAGCTGGCCTCTTCTCCCAAGTGACAGGGGACAGGACAAGAGGGAATGGCCTCAAACTCTAGCAGGGGAGATTTAGGCTGGACATCAGGAGGAAGTTTTTCACACAAAGGGTCATTGGGCACTGGCACAGGCTGCCCAGGGAGGTGGCTGATTCACCTTCCCTGGAGATGTTTAAGGGACGGGTGGATGAGATGCTGAGGGACATGGTTTAGTGTTTGATAGGAATGGTTGGACTCGGTGATCTGGTGGGTCTCTTCCAACCCGATGATTCTATGATTCTATGATCTGATGGGTCCCTTCCAACCTGGTCGTTCTATGATTCTATGATCCCAAGAGATAACGACTGCCATCCCAAGAGATACCAACTCCCCGGCCAACACGTGCTCGGGAGGCAACCCCCGAGGCTCGGAGCCCGGCTGCCCTCTGCTCCCTCGGGGCCACCGCGATGCTCCCGGCGAAGCACCGGCTGCCATCCCGCTTCCACCGGCGGGAGGGATTTCCCGAGCGCGGGGAGAGCCGCTCCTCCCGCAGTCCTACAGCAGGGGAGGAGGAGGAGGAGGAAAGCGAGGAGGGGGGAAGGAGCAGGCGAGGGCGAGACGAGGGGAGGCTCCTCTCCGCCCAGCGGCGGTCGCTCCAGCGCCGCCGAAGCCGGGGAGCGGGGCCGGGGCCCCCGGGTGGCCTGCGGGGCCGGGCGGCGCCTCCGGGAGCGGCCCCGGGGCCGCTGCGGCCCCGAGCGGCAGCTTTTGTGTGCGAGAGGCGGCGAGGCGCGGGCTCTTCGCGCTCCAACAGCTGTCACGTTATTTGCACTGGCTGTAAACAGCCTTCGCCTTCCCCCTCCCTCCTCGCGCGGAGTTAAACCCAGACTAACAATCCCCAGTTAGAGATCAAACCCAACAACAGCAGCATTGTGTCTGCCTTCATCGCTCTACCGTCAACTACTGCAGCTGGTTTGCTCGAAACAAGGGACACCCTCTACCCGCCTCCCACACACACACACACACACACATACACACCGGGGCCAGAAACGTGCTTGTGCCCCGGGGTCGGTCACGAGGAGCCTGGCTGCTCCAGGGGGACGCTCCGAAATGGGGAGGATGGGGGGGGGTGGTCCAGGCTGGGGAATGGGGGCGATGCTCTGAACCCGGAGATCGAGGGATGCTCCGCACCGGGGAATGGGGGGGATGGTCCAGACCAGAAGATTGAAGGATGCTCTGGACCGGGGGGATCGAGGGATGCTCCGCACCGGGGAATGGGGGGGATGGTCCAGACCGGGGAATGGGGGTGATGCTCTGAACCGGGGGGATCGAGGGATACTCTGCACCGGGAATGGGGGGATATGCTCCAGACCAGAAGATTGAAGGATGCTCTGGACCGGGGGGATCGAGGGATGCTCCGCACCGGGGAATAGGGGGGATGGTCCAGACCGGGGAATGAGGGAGGGATGGTCCAGACCGGGGAATGAGGGAGGGATGCTCCAGACCGGGGAATGGGGGCGATGCTCCGAACCGCGGGATGGAGGGATGCTCCGCACTGGGAATGTGGGGATATGCTCCGGACCAGGGGATCGAGGGACGCTCTGGACCGGGGGATGGGGGAATGCTCCACACCAGGGGATGGTCCCCACCGTCGGAGATGCTCCACCAGCCCGATGCTATCCGTGTCCCGAGCGCTTCAGGGCTCCTCTAGCAGTGAGGAGGATGTTTTTCCCAACCCCGACCAAAAAGCCCTGTGGGAAGTCGAGCTCGGCTTCCGATTTGGCTTTTGGGAAGAGCGAGGGGGAGCCCCGCAGCAGTGAGGAAAGCCGCGGGGCACCCGTCGCCAGGAAGGGGTAGCTGGGTCCCCGCGGCCCACTAGTGGCACCAGGGCCGGTCCCGCAGCGAAGCTCCCACCGAGGGGCCCCTCGCCGGCCTTGCCCCAAGGCCATGACCCCCAGGCGGCCCCGGCACGGACCCGCTGCCACCTTCAGCCCTTTCCCTCGTAAGGGAAAGAAGAAAGAAAAAGCCCAGTGAGCTAAGGCACAGTTCCAACTTTGCTGGCGATACAGCCACGGGGTAGCAAAGGAGTGTGCTGCACACTCGCAGCGGGCCTTTTGTTGGGCACAGCTGGAATTTTCAGTGTAAATCCCCCGGTACCTCCTTCCCTGCGCTTACTTGATTTTGTATCGGCGGCAAAGTTAAAGGAGAGGTGGAATATGCTGAACAGAAGAGAGGGAAAAATAAAGCCACTCGAGGAAAGGTTTCCTCGCTCGGTTTGCCTCCCGGCGCTACCCAAAATGCGCATCATTAAAGGAATAACTCAACCGGGTGACTTTCTCTAAAATCCGTACAACCTCACAAACTCCTGAAGCGGCCACAGGAGCTGGAATTGCACTTGCTAGGTGCTTACGTGCAGTCCGGGAGCCGGAACAAACAAGGGGAAATAGCTGATTTTATTGGAAGCACGTCTCCATCTTGGCGCGACTCCCGCCAAAGGGCAGCGCTCCCCAAGCAGGTAAAGGTGCTTCACACCAAGGCGATACGTCTCCAATCGACTTCCAAATCGGATTCACCTACAAGCGATGCCAGCGCGTACTCACAGGTCAGTATCATCGACTATTCATTGCCTATACGTAACTGGAAATCTGCTGGCCTGGTGAAAACCACCGCTAACAAAACAATGTCAGCAAAGGCTGCAACACACTCTTGTGAGACCAGCGATTCGTGCCTACCGAGGCTCTCTCAGCACAAAGGCTTTTAGAGGAAGAAGAGAGAGAAGGAGGGAAAAAAAAGGAGGGAGGGCTCTCGTATTTCAGGGCTGCTGTCCCCTGGGAACCAAGAACCAAGTGTAGCTTCAATCAAATGCTGACTTCTCCTCCGGGAGCTCAGTAGGAAACCTGATCTCACTAGCTCATGCCTGCCTCCATGCATATAGCCCGGGTTTTCTTTCATACCAGCAATTTGTATAAAGAGTGAAGCCAATACAGTTTATTGCGAACGAGATCTCACAGTAACAGAACTAGAGAGATATTTCTGTAGCTAAAATAAGACAACCTTCAGCCGCCTGCTCAGGGCAGGCCGTGCCGCAGCCACCCCCAGCTCTGCACGCACGGTTCCGCCGTGGGTGCCCCTGGCACGGCGCGGCGCAGCCTCCCACGCATCTCCCCGAGCCCTGCATCCTCCGTAGCTGGCAGCAGCCGCCCTGGGTTGGGTTTTTGTGCAACGCCAGGTTACACTTCCATTAAAACGCTTACCCTGGGAGATCACTTCCTGCCTCCAAGTATTGTTCCGGCTTCCCTTGCCGCTTGCAACTTTAGCCAGAGCTATTTCTCCCCTCGCTTACCGCTGCGTGGAGACCCCAGGAAGCATCCACCCCTGCTCGCTGGCCCTGGCACGGCAAAGCACAGCACAGCACGGGAGGTCTGCTGGGAAAAAGGCAGGCGAGTCCTCCTGGCAGAACTCAGCATAACTTCGCACTGGGCTGCTTAATTCCGCACGGGGCTTTGCTAATCCACTTTGTGCTTGACTACTGAAACGGGAGGGAAGGAAAACAGCGCACGACCAGGCCAGAGTAAGGTAAGCAAGGGGTACCGCAGCCTGTGGGAAGGGCTCCCTGCAACACCCAGGCCAGCCTCCTACAGCTCCGGGCAAGCCAGAGAGACTTAGAGCGTAACCAGGCACGCCGGGGCGTGGGAGCAAAGGGGATTGCCCAGGGATCAGGGATCCCTGTAGGATCTCTCCATAGCCAGGAGCTTTCACAAGGAGAAAGTTTGGCTCAGGGAGAGAATTTGCACTTAGAAAGAAACGGAGCTCAGCCCACCACTTCCCATGCCTCTAGGGAGTTACCTGTAAATTTCAAGGAGAGCTGAGAATCCACCCCTGCAGCTTTGATTTCACTTCTCCATCCCTACCCGCCACCACCATGTGCAAACGCCATACTAGAGCTGAGCCTAAATCAACCCCACAGCGCTCTCCCACCCCCCCCCCAGGAGACCCCCCGAGCGCAAAGCCACCCCACTACTGGGGAGCCTGGAGAAAACACAGCAGCAGGGGAGGGACAAGCAGCCCCATGGCACCTGCCCTGTGCAGGCACAAGGACACTCCTTGCGTTGCCCCAGGCATGAGGTCTACTGCCTGTGCATGTGCGTTCTCTCAGCTATCAACCGTGCCAGGCACCAGCTACTCGGATACTCCCGTGGAGGAGGAGATCTGACTTTTACAACCAAGGATACAGGCCCAAATGTTTTGTAATATGCAAATACTCAGGCCCCTAGGTGAGATATTCCCGAGCACATGAACACCTGGGGTAAGAGCAAGAACTGCTCCGGCTGAAAACGAAAAGCGAAACACGCTTTTGAGAAAGAACGGGCTAGCTGGCAGCGCCAGCATACTGCAACCCACTACGGACCATCTGGAGGTGCATGGGGAACAACCCTGGAGAGAGCTGTGCCAGTGCAGCTCTGGGCTGTGGGAGATTGCTTTGGGAGCAGCAGGAGCCGTGGAAAGGAGAGCGTGTTTGGCTGGGAGCACTCCGGTCCCTCCTGGCCGAGGAGCAGGCAAAGGAAGCACAATGCCAGGCTTTCCCGGTGCCGGCTCGGCAGCGCGGAGCCTCCCCCTTTCCCCAGCGCTCTATTGAACACACTCAGCTCTTTATACGAGCCATTCCCAGTGTGGCTGGTGGATTCTGCGCTTTCCACTTTAATTGTCTTATCCAAATAAAGCTTTGTTTTCCTTAGCACGACAATCCCAACATTCAGGCCGAGATTTTCATTGGACAGAGGAGATATTTTATTCTCCGATTGTTTAGCGAGTCGGGGCTTACACGGAACAGCCTCGGCTTGTGTACCTCTGCTCACAATGGGGTCTTTGCAGCCCCGGTCTCCATCATGTAGATTCATTTTCCGGAGTGACGGGGACGAGAATCATTTTCCTCTGAATCTCATAGCTTTCCCGAGTCTACCCCAGACTTTTACAAGTCTTTTAGTTTGCACCTAGACAATAAATTTAGTTTAATTTAGCTTCCGGTCTTTAATTTTAGCAGGTCTTCTTTTTGCATGCAAATCAATATGGCAATTACCATCTAAAAGCTCGCCCAGCCCCAGGTCAATGTAAATTGATCATTGTCCGCCTTCTACAAAATAACACCGGGAGTCTGTGGTGCATAATGAGATTATACTGGAAACTGTCTTTCAGATCAGAATTATATTTCATGCTGTCAGGATCTTCTCCAAGAGGACTTCCTTGCACATCTAATCACATGGCACCGAATCTATTAGCTCACAAGGTGGGTCTGGGGTGCGAGGAGCAGTTGCGCGAGGAAGGAGGGTCCCAAATAATACAGAAAGGAAAACAGGCAGGCAGGTACTGAAGCGCGCTCTCACTCGCTAACTTTTCCAGCAGTGGAAGAGAAGAGAGGAAAAAAAAAAAATCTCCACGCGGCCAAGAACTGCTGTCCAGCAAACAAGGAAAAATGAATTCCCTGCTGGAAAGCAGCAGAACTTTCCTAAATCCACATTTGCCACGAGTTCTTGGCCTCCTCCTTTCTGTCCCCACCTCATCTGTTCAGCAATTCAGAGGCACGCCGGCTGCCTGCTCCCTGGAAACCTCCACAGAAGATGTGGTTTAGAAACCTCCGCAGAAGATGTATTCCCCTGGGACAGACTCCTGTCCCCCACAGCCTCGAGACCCGGGAAGGTCAGGCTGGAGGGAAAGGTCGCTCTGGAGCAGCGATGGCCGTGAGCCCCGGTCCCTGAAAGGACAGTAGGACTAAGGAGAGCTGCTCAGGGAACTCCCCTGCCTGCAGCCCGGGCGGCCGCTGCCTCCCGCACGCGCACACACACACACACGGAGCGAGCCAGCGATTGCTGGTTAAAAAGGGTTATCCCAACTCTCCCCTGCCAGCCAGCTCCGCTCCACCGCTCAGGTTGTGTTGCAAAACCGAGAAAGAGGGAAGCAGGCCCGCTCTGGCCATCAATTATTCCTAAAGCGACATCAGCCTAAGGAGGAAGTATTAAACTCGGCTTCACGCTGCTCTTTCTAAGCCCACACTAAAACGTGATCTATTTGTGGTGTTAGGGAGAGAGGTATCGTATCGCATATCACCTGCACAGCCCCACTACACTGCAGAGCCCTGGCATGAGCCCCCATCTTTGTCAAGATGTACAGAAATCGGAATCCACTTCTCCTTCACACCAAGCACCAATTTACTTCAAGCCCATTTAGTCACAGGGCAGTGTAGCGGCTGGAGCAATGACCTGAGCTGCAGCAGCTTGTGGCCCGTCCTTGCAGGGGCCACTCACCGGTCAGAGTTGAGAGACCTTTTAAACGACAGCCACAGATTGCTAAGACCACTTTGGTATGCGCAGCTCTTATTATTTTGGGCTGCGGTGGCCTGGGTCCATTTTCTTCTCCGCAAACAGAGACCTGAAAGCATGTCAAACAACTTTGTGTGGTCTCCCAGCTGCACAGATCCACAAAGTTTGCTTGCGCGGACTGCACAGGAGCCCTTGGAATCATAGAATCATAGAACAACCAGGTTGGAAGGGACCCATCGGATCTTCTAGTCCAACCATTCCTATCAAACACTAAACCAAGTCCCTCAAGATCTCATCCACCCGTGCCTTAAACACCTCCAGGGAAGGTGACTCAACCACCTTGCGGACTGCACGGGAGCTCAGATGCTTTGCCTCTAGCATCCCTGTTAAGGGACGTTGGCTTCTTTATCAGCCTTTAGAAAGGGGAATTATCATGGGGCGGGGGAGGAGCAGGGGAAAGAGACAACAATTCCCAAGTGCCCGAGAAGCCGCAGCTCTCAGCACATCACGGTAAAGACAGACACAGTGCGTGACACAGAGCCTGGATTGTCCACCAGCGCAGGAATAAAGCCAAGGCACCAGTATTGTTTCAAGACCCAAGTCCATATTTGGACATTCAGTTCACACGTTCTAAGTATCGCTTTAAATATTAGAATAGAGACATTTGCCAGCATGGCTCGTAATGCACTCAAATCTCGAGGGACTTGGTTTAGTGTTAGATAGGAATGGTTGGACTAGGAGATCCGATGGGTCCCTTCCAACCTGGTTGTTCTGTGATTCTGTGAAATGGGAGAAGTCATTGCAGGTCGGTCTCAGAGGAATAGCTTGGTCTTGGTGGTCCTTTTTTTTTTTGAGAGGGGGGGTTGGTGGGGAGCAGAGGAGAGGGAAGCCCTGCTGGGTCTGTTTGCACTGGTCTCTATTAGATATGCAACAAATCTGCCATTTCCGGCGTTGCTTCTATCTAATTAGAGATGTATTTAGATGTGACGCGTAAATAAGCGCTGGGCTGCCTGCTGCCCCGGCTGCTCGGGAGCGTTTCCAATAAGGGCTGGAGCGCCCGGAACCGGGGCTCAGACAAAGAGGGAACGGGAATGGTCTGCGCTGCAGGCGAATCCGACAAAACCGGCTTTTATCTGGCGCTCTGAAGCCTTATAACTGCTTTTAATCTGCGCCGCCCGGGCTCGCACGCCACGACGATCGCGGCTCCTCCAGCCGAGGACGCCTCCGGTACGAAAGGAATCGCCGCACACGCAGCCAAGGAGCCGACACGAAGCCCACCCCAGCCCCCGCAGCGAGGCGTGCGGGGCCGCCAGACACCCACCCCCCGAGCAGGTACTCCGCCGCACGGGCGCGATCCAGGGAAATCCCGTGAGGGCCGGGAAGTTGACGGGACCTGCCGGCGGCCGCGGGAACTCGCTCCCCCCCCCCCACCCCGTCGGGCCGGGACCTGCCCTCCGCCGCGGGGCTCCCACCGCATATCCCGCGGGAGGAGGGGGCGCGGGGGGTCGGGGGAGGCAGAGAGCGGCCGGGAC
>JAUMJK010002303.1:0-28275 GCA_033558105.1 Coccyzus lansbergi | reverse complement strand
CTCAACCGGCTGCTGCCGCAGCGCCCAACCCCCACCCTGCCCATAGGGAACATATAGAGACCCCATAGAGACCCCATAGAGATCAATGGAGACCCCATAGAGACTCATAGGGACTCAGAGACTCCATAGAGATCAACAGACTCCATAGAGATCAATAGGGACCTATAGAGACCCCATAGAGATCAATAGAGACCCCACAGAGCCCTATAGAGTCCCTAATGCTGCCCCATAGGGTCCTATAGAGCCCCTATTGCTGCTCCATAGAGCCCTATAGAGCCCCTATTGCTGCCCCATAGAGCCCCATAGACCCCATAGAATCCTATAGAGCCCCCATAGAGACTCCATAGAGATCAATAGAGACACAGAGACCCCATAGAGAGACCATAGAGACCCCATAGAGATCAATAGAGACCCCACAGAGACCCTATAGAGTCCCTAATGCTGCCCCATAGGGTCCTATAGAGTCCCTATTGTTGCCCCATAGAGCCCCATAGACCCCATAGAGTCCTATAGAGCCCCCATAGGGACCCCATAGAGACTCACAGAGACCCCATAGAGATCCATAGAGACCCCATAGAGACCCATAGAGACCCCATAGAGACTCACAGAGACCCCATAGAGATCCATAGAGACCCCATAGAGACCCATAGAGACCCCATAGAGATCAATGGAGACCCCATAGAGACACATAGAGACTCCATAGGGACCCATAGAGACCCCATAGAGATCAATAGAGAACCCACAGAGAACCCATAGAGACCCTATTGCTGCCCCATAGACCACATAGAGACCTTTGAGGCCCCACAGAGACCCCACAGAGACCCTATAGAGTCCCTATTGCTGCCCCATAGAGCCCTTTAGAGCCCCCATAGAGACCCCATAGAGACCAATAGAGATACATAGAGACTCCATAGAGATCAATAGACACACATAGAGATCCCATAGAGACCCCATAGAGCCCTATAGAGTCCCTAATGCTGCCCCATAGGGTCCTATAGAGCCCCTATTGCTGCCCCAGAGACCCCATAGAGACTCATGGAGACCCCATAGAGACTCCATAGAGATCAATAGGGACCCATAGAGACCCCATAGAGACACATAGAGACCCCATAGAGACCCCATAGAGACACATAGAGACCCCATAGAGACTCCATAGAGATCAATAGGGACCCATAGAGACCCCATAGAGACACATAGAGACCCCATAGAGACCCCATAGAGACACATAGAGACCCCATAGAGACTCCATAGAGATCAATAGGGACCCATAGAGACCCCATAGAGATCCCATAGAGACCTATAGGGACTCCATAGAGATCCCATAGAGACCCATAGGGACACATAGAGACTCCATAGGGATCAACAGGGACCTATAGAGACCCCATAGAGACTCACAGGGCCCCATAGAGCCCCTATTACTGCCCCATAGAGACCCCATAGAGACCCCTAGACACCTCCAGCTGAAGCTCCAAAAACCTTAAAAACCTTCCAAAAAAAATCCTAAAAATCCCTTAAAAAAAAAAAAAAAAAAAAAAATCAATCTCCGACCCCTCAACCTCCCCCCCACCCCCTCCCAGAAGGTTCCAGAAGCTTCGTTCCTCCTCTCCTCGTTAGCTCCTTAATGGAGGGTCTCCAGCGGCGGCTGCTTCATTAGAGGTTCTTCTGCAATCAAGTCGTCATCGCGGTTCTTAACGAGGTTAACGAGGTCTGGAGGGGGAAGGAGCATCTCGGAGGCTCCTGGAGATTCAGGAGGAGGTGGAGGAGGAGGGGAAGGATCTTGGGGGTCTCCGACCCCTATCTGGGGACCCCCAAACCCTCCTCGTTGACCTCTGACCCCTCCTGGAGACCCTCAGCCTCCTCCTAGAGACCCCATAGAGACCCCATAGAGACACATAGAGACCAACAGAGACTCCATAGAGAACCATAGAGACCCCATAGAGACCCATAGAGACACACAGAGACCAATAGAGACCAATAGAGACCAATAGAGACCCATAGGGACCCCATAGGGACCCCATAGAGACCCACAGAGACCCAGAGAGACAGATAGAGACCCTACAGAGACCCCATAGAGACCAATGGAGACCTCATAGAGACCCATAGATACCCCATAGAGACTCCATAGAGACCCATAGATACCCCATAGAGACTCCATAGAGACCCATAGATACCCCATAGAGACTCCATAGAGACCCATAGAGATCAATAGATACCTATAGAGACTCATAGGGCCACATAGAGCCCCTATTGCTGCCCCGGAGACCCCATAGAGAACCCATTGAGACGCCATAGAGGTGAATAGAGACCCCATAGAGACCCATAGGGATCAATAGTGACCCCATAGAGACACATAGAGACCCCATAGAGACCAACAGAGATGAACAGAGACTCCATAGAGATCAATGGAGACCCCATAGAGACCCCTTAGAGACCCCATAGAGACACATAGAGACCATAGAGACACACAGAGATCCCATAGAGACAAATAGAGATGAATAGAGACTCCATAGAGCCCATAGAGATTGATAGACACCTATAGAGATCAATGGAGACCCCATAGAGACCCCATAGAAACCCCATAGAAACTCCATAGAGATGAACAGAAACTCCACAGAGACCAATAGAGACTATAGAGACCCATAGAGACCCCATAGAGATCAGTGGAGACTCCACAGAGCCCGTAGAGATCAATAGAGACCCATAGAGACCTCATAGAGACCCCATGGACTCCATAGAGACCCTATAGAGATCAAGAGAGACCCATAGAGCCCCCATAGGGACCTATAGAGACCCCATAGCGACCAATAGAGACCCCAGAGAGACCCATAGAGGTGAATAGAGACTCCATAGAGAACCATAGAGACCCCATAGAGGCCCATAGAGATCCATAGAGATCAATGGAGACCCCAATAGTGACCCCATAGAGACTCATAGAGAGGATAGAGACTCCATAGAGATTCCATAGAGATCCATAGGGACCCATAGAGACTCATAGAGAGATTCCATAGAGACCCCATAGAGATCAATGGAGACCCCGTAGAGACCCCATAGAGACTCATAGGGACTCATAGGGACTCAGAGACTCCATAGAGACTCTATAGAGATCAATAGAGAGACATAGAGATCCCATGGACACCCCATAGAGATTAATAGAGACTCCATAGAGACTAGGGACCCATAGAGACCCCATAGGGGCCCCATAGAGACACATACAGACCCCATGGAGATCCCATAGAGTTTCCATAGAGACTCATAGAGATCAATAGAGACCCATAGAGACTCCATAGAGACACATAGAGACCAATAGGGAGCCCATAGAGAAACATAGGGACCCATAGAGACACATAGAGATGAATAGAGACTCCATAGAGACCTCATAGAGACCAACAGAAACCCCGGAGAGACCCCACAGAGACCCCATAGAGATCAATAGATACCCAAAGAGATTAATAGAGACCCATAGAGAAAAACAGAGACCAATAGAGACCCCATAGAGACTCCACAGAGACCAACAGAGACCCCATAGAGACCCTATTGCTGCCCCTCAGACCCCATAGAGACACCATTGAGACTCCATAGAGATGAATAGAGACCTATAGAGACCCCGTAGTGACCCCATAGAGACCCTATAGAGATCAATAGAGGCGCATAGAGACCCATAAAGACTCCATAGAGATGAATAGAGGCTCCATAGAGACCGAAAGAGACCCCATAGAGAGCCCATAGAGACCCCATAGAGAGCCCATAGAGACCCCAAGGAGACCCATAGAGACGCCATAGAGGCCATAGAGAACCATAGAGACCCCAGAGAGACACATAGAGACCAATATGAATCCCATAGAGACACATAGGGACCCATAGAGACTCCATAGAGACACATAGAGATCAATGGAGACTCCATAGAGATCTATAGAGATCAATGGAGAGCCCATAGAGACACCATAGAGACCAATAGAGACCCCATAGAGACTCATAGTGACCCCATAGAGACTCCATAGAGAACCATAGAGACTCCATAGAGACTAATAGAGACCATAGAGACACATAGGGACCCCACAGAGACTCCATAGGCTCCATAGAGACCCCATAGACACCCACAGAGATCCCTGGAGACTCTCAAGCCCTTCTGGCGCCTCCAACTCCTCCTCGCGGAGGAACCGATGACGAGGAAGGAGCTCTCCCCACCCCGAAAGCCAAACAAAGGCCTTATCGGCCGAGAAGCTGAGGCGGCTCAAGGTCAACTGAGGTGGAGCCGGAGCTCGGATCCTCCTCTAGATCCTCCTCCAGCTCATGGATCCATCCCCACCTACTCCTCCCAGTTAAACGAAGCTCGTCGAAAGCCCCGAGAAGCTCAAGAACTTTATTGCCGACGAGGGAGAAGGAGTTGAAGGGTCCCCCGCGTGGCCTCCCAGCGGCCTCACTCTCCTCCTCCTCCTCCTCCTCCTCCTCTTCCTCCTCGTTAAATAATAAATAAATAATAAATAGTCCTCCCGGTCCCGGTGGAGCCCGAGAAGGTCCGAAGGGTCCGAAGGGAGGAGGATGCGATGGGGGGTCGAGGGTCTTCCGGGAGCTTCCGGGGTTGGGGGGGGGGGGGGTGTAAGGATCAGAGCCTGGTGGTGACCTGAGGCCTCGAGATCTTCACCTGCGGGAGAGGAAGAGGAGGGGAAAGGGTTAAAATGGTGGATGGAGGAGGAGGAGGAGGAGAAGGGGATGAGATCTTCATCAGAGGAAGAGGAGGAGGAGGAGAAGGGGCTGAGATCTTCATCTGAGGAAGAGGAGGAGGAGGAGGAGAAGAACCTACCGGCCGGGACGTGTCCACCAGCTCCAAGGAGGGTGTGAAGTTCCTTAGGGTCTCACCTAGAGGAGAAAAGGAAGAAGATGAAGAAGATGAAGGTGGATGAAGGTCTCTGGAGGCTTCCCCGAGGTGGGGGATGGGGACACCGGGACCCACCGGAGGAGCTGCTGGTCGCTGGGTTCTGGTAGATGAAGGACTCGGGCGCCGACCAGGTCCAAGCGTCCTCCTCGTACCAGTTGGGGGTCACCTCCGACTGGGGGACGGAGCTGGGGGGACAGAGGGAGGGGTTAGGGGAGGAGGAGGAGGAGGAAGAGGAGGAGGAGGAGATGGAGGTGGAGGAGAAGGAGGAGGAGGAGGAGGAGACCAATAGAGATCAATAGGGACCCCATAGAGACCCATAGAGACTCCATAGAGATGAACAGAGACTCCATAGAGACCCCTAGAGACCCCATAGAAACCCTATAGAGAACCATAGAGACACATAGAGACCCCACAGAGACCCTTAGAGACCCCATAGAGACCATAGAGACCCATAGAGACCCCATAGGGACCATAGAGATCCCATAGAGACCCCATAGAGACCACAGAGACCCATAGAGACCCCATAGAGACCATAGAGATCCCATAGAGACCCCATAGAGACACATAGATAACAATAGAGACCCCATAGAGACACATAGGGATCCATAGAGACCCCATAGAGACTACATAGAGACTCCTAGAGATCAAGAGAGACCCACAGAGACCCAAAGAGACCCCATAGGGATCCCATAGGGATACACAGAGACACATAGAGACCAAGAGAGACCCATAGAGATCAATGGAGACCCCATAGAGACCCCATAGAGACCCATAGAGACCAATAGCGACCCATAGAGACCATAGAGACCCATAGAGACTCATAGAGATCCATAGAGACCCATAGAGACTCATAGAGACTCATAGAGACCAATAGAGACCATAGAAACCCATAATGACCATAGAGACCCCATAGAGACCCATAGAGACCAATGGAGACCCCATAGAGACCCCATAGAGAGACCATAGAGCCCCTATTGCTGCCCCATAGACCACATAGAGATCCTTGAGACCCTATAGAGACCCCTATAAGCTGGAGCTTCATCCTCTACCTTCTCCTCCTCCTCCTCCTCTTGTCTCTCCCGACGACGATGACGAGGATGACGCAGATCAGCAGGAGGACGGAGGCCACCAGGCCCAGCCCGAAGCCCAACTTGCTGACCCTGCCCGAGCACTGGGGACCCGAGAACCAATAGAGGTTCTCATCCAGGCAGCTGCGGGAGGAGGAGACGAAGGGTTAAGGGCCTCCGGGGGCTGGAGAGGAGGGTTTGATGGGTCTGGAGAGGGTTTGATGGGGGTTGGAGATGGTTTGAAGGGTCTGGAGAGGGTTTGGTGGAGGTTGGAGATGGTTTCATTGGTCTGGAGATGGTTTGATGGGTCTAGAGAGGGTTTGATGGAGGTTGGAGATGGTTTGAAAGGTCTGGAGAGGGTTTGATGGAGGTTGGACAGGGTTTGATGAGTCTGGAGAGGGTTTGATGGGCCTGGAGAGGGTTTGATGGAGGTTGGAGATGGTTTGAAGGGTCTGGAGAGGGTTTGATGGGTCTGGAGAGGGTTTGATGGGTCTGGAGATGGTTTGATGGGTCTGGAGATGGTTTGATGAGTCTGGAGGTGGTTTGATGGGTCTGGAGAGGGTTTGATGGAGGTTGGAGATGGTTTGATGGAGGTTGGAGAGGGTTTGATGGAGGTTGGAGAGGGTTTGATGGGTCTGGAGAGGGTTTGATGGGTCTGGAGAGGGTTTGATGTGTCTGGAGAGGGCTTGATGGAGGTTGGAGATGGTCTCATTGGTCTGGAGATGGTTTGATGGGTCTAGAGAGGGTTTGATGGAGGTTGGAGATGGTTTGATGGGTCTGGAGAGGGTTTGATGGGCCTGGAGAGGGTTTGATGGGTCTGGAGATGGTTTGATGGGTCTGGAGAGGGTTTGAAGGGTCTGGAGATGGTTTGATGGGTCTGGAGGTGGTTTGAAGGGTCTGGAGATGGTTTGATGGGTCTGGAGGTGGTTTGAAGGGTCTGGAGATGGTTTGATGGGTCTGGAGGTGGTTTGAAGGGTCTGGAGATGGTTTGATGGGTCTGGAGGTGGTTTGAAGGGTCTGGAGGTGGTTTGATGGGTCTGGAGATGGTTTGATGGAGGTTGGAGATGGTTTGAAGGGTCTGGAGAGGGTTTGATGGAGGTTGGAGATGGTTTGATGGGTCTGGAGAGGGTTTGATGGGTCTGGAGAGGGTTTGATGGAGGTTGGAGTTGGTTTGAAGGACCTGGGGAGGGTTTTCTGGACTCACAAGCATTGGGGACCTTCGCGGGTGACTTGGCAGTTGCCGTGGTGACAGTCGAGGGTGGAGTTGACGTTGGGAGAGCAGCGGGAGACGCAGCGCAGGGACCTCCCCACGACCTCGGCCCAGTAGAAGAAGCGGTGGGAGCTCAGGGAGCTCTGCCAGCAGAGGGCTGGGGGGGGGGGGGGGGGAGAGAGAGACCACCAGGAGGTCACGGAGGCCACCAGGAGGTCACAGAGACCATGAGGAGGTCACGGAGGTCATGAGGAGGTCACGGAGGTCACGAGGAGGTCACAGAGACCACCAGGAGGCCATGGGATGGATCATGGAGGTGGTGGAGAAGGTCATGGAGGGGGTGGGAGGGGCCATGGAGGTGGTGGAGACCACGAGGAGGTGGTGGGAGGGGCCATGGAGGTGGTGGGAGGGGTCATGGAGGGAGTGGGAGGGGTCATGGAGGGGGTGGGAGGGGTCATGGAGGTGGTGGGAGGGGCCATGGAGGTGGTGGAGACCACCAGGAGGTCATGGGATGGATCTTGGAGGTGGTGGAGAAGGTCATGGAGATGGTGGGGAAGGTCATGGAGGGGGTGGGAGGGGTCACAGAGGGAGTGGGAGGGGCCATGGAGGGGGTGGGAGGGGCCATGGAGGGGGTGGGAGGGGCCATGGAGGGAGTGGGAGGGACCATGGAGGTGGTGGGAGGAGCCATGGAGGTGGTGGAGACCACAAGGAGGTCATGGAGACCATAAGGGGTCATCAAGGGGATGGTGGGAGTGGCCATGGAGGGGGTGGGCGTGGCCACGGAAGGGGTCGAAGCCTCCAAGCTGAGGCCTCTCACCGTCCAGCGAAGGAGCCACCGTCATCTCCTTGAGGACAGGGTTGGAGGAGAAGGTGAGGCAGAGGCCACCTGGGGAGAGGACACACGGAGAGAGAGAGGACCTCAGGGCCCCAACCCGGGAGCTCCTGGAGGCCCCTGAGGTCCCTCAAGAGGAGGTGGAGGGGACGGGGAGGTCGGGGACCCACTGGAGCTGTTCTGGCAGAAGCCTTGAGCCTCCTTGGTCTCCTCCAGGGTCTCCAGGAGGTCCCTGGTGGTGTTGTCCAGGGTCTGGGGGAGGTCGGTGCTGTTGGTGACCGAGAAGAAGACCATGTGGTCGACCACGATGCTTCCCTGGCTGCGGAGAAGGTCACGAAGATGAGGATGGAGGCGATGAAGGTGACGGGGAGGGGTTGGGGAGACCGAGCGGGTGAGGTCCTCCTACCTGAGGCCGAGGACGCGGACGCCCAGGAAGCCAGGGATGGACCCGTAGATCTGGTGGATCTGGAGGAGGAAACGAAGGGTGAGGAGAAACCAGGGAGGAGGAGGAGGAGATGGAGGAGGAGGAGATGATGAAGATCAAGTTGATGATGAAGATCAGGGAGATCATGAGGAGTTTGAGGAGGTGATGGAGATTGAGGAGGTGATGGAGATCAAGGAGATCGCGAGGAGATAAAGCAGATGATGAAAACTGAGGAGATGATGGAGATCAAGGAGACGACGATGGAGATCGAGGAGATGATGGAGATCGAGGAGATGATGGAGATCGAGGAGATCTTGAGAAGGTCAAGGAGAAAATGAAGATCAAGGAGATGATGGAGATGGAGGAGATGATGAAGATCAAGGAGATGGTGAAGACCAAGGAGATGATGGAGATCAAGGAGAATGTGAGGAGGAGGAGAAGGAGGAGGAGGAGACGATGAAGATCAAGGAGATCGTGAGGAGATCGAGGAGATGATGAAGATTGAGGAGAAGATGGAGGACGAGGAGACGATGGAGGAGGAGGTGGAGGAGGAGACGATGAAGATCCAGGAGATGATGAAGATCCAGGAGATCGTGAGGAGGTTGAGGAGATGATGAAGATGAGGAGATGAAGAGGAGGAGATGGAGGAGGAGGAGGAGAAGGAGGAGGAGACAATGAAGATCAAGATGATGATGAAGATCAAGGAGATGATGAAGATTGAGGAGATGATGGAGGTCAAGTTGATCATGAGATCACGAGGAGGATGAGGAGATGGAGGAGGAGGAGATGATGAAGCTCAAGGAGATGATGGAGATCAAGTTGATGAAGAAGATCAAGGAGATGATGAAGAGACTGAGGAGATGATGAAGATCAAGGAGATCGTGAGGAGGTTGAGGAGATGAGGAGGAGGAGGAGATGAGGAGGAGGAGATGGAGGAGAAGGAGGAGATGGAGGAGAAGGAGAAGACAATGAAGACTGAAGAGATGATGAAGATCAAGGAGACGATGGAGACCAAGGAGATCGTGAGGAGATCGTGAGGAGACGATGAAGATCGAGGAGATCGTGAGGAGATTTTTGAGGAGATGATGAAGGTAAAGGAGGTGATGAAGGTCGAGGAGATCGTGAGGAGATCAAGGTGATGAGGAAGATCAAGGAGATGAAGAAGAGATTGAGGAGATGATGAAGATCGAGGAGATGATGAAGATCGAGGAGATGAAGAAGACTGAGGAGATGATGAAGAGATTGAGGAGATGATGAAGATTGAGGAGATGATGAAGATTGAGGAGATGATGAAGAGATTGAGGAGATGATGGAGGAGGAGGAGGAGATGGAGGAGGAGGAGGTGATGGAGGAGGAGGAGGAGATGATGAAGATCAAGGAGATGATGAAGATCAAAGCGATCGTGAGGAGGTTGAGGAGATGGTGAGGATGAGGAGATGGAGGAGGAGATGGAGGAGAAGGAGGAGATGGAGGAGGAGGAGATGGAGGAGGAGGAGATGGAGGAGGAGGAGATGATGAAGATTGAGGAGATCATGAGGAGATCAAGAAGATGGAGGAGGAGGAGTTGGAGGAGGAGATGATGAAGATCAAGGAGATCGAGAGGAGATCATGAGGAGGTTGAGGAGATGATGAAGAGATTGAGGAGATGATGAAGATCGAGGAGATGATGAAGAGATTGAGGAGATGATGAAGATCAAGGAGATTGTGAAGATTGAGGAGATCGTGAGGAGATCAAGGAGATGATGAGGAGATGGAGGAGAAGGAGGAGAAGGAGGAGAAGGAAGAGATGGAGGAGGAGGAGGAGACGATGAAGATCCAGGAGGTGATGAAGATCCAGGAGCTCATGAGGAGATGATGAGGAGATGACGAAGATCAAAGAGATTGTGAGGAGCTTGAGGAGACGATGAGGATGAGGAGATGGAGGAGGAGAAGGAGGAGATGGAGGAGGAGGAGACGATGAGGATTGAAGAGATGAAGGTCGAGGAGGTGATGGAGACAAAGGAGATGATGGAGATCAAGGAGATGAGGAGGAGTTGGAGGAGATGATGGAGATCGAGGAGAGGATGAAGATCGAGGAGATGATGGGGAGATGGAGGAGATGATGAAGATCAAGGAGATCGTGAGGAGAACAAGGAGATGGTGAAGATCAAGGAGGTGGTGGAGATCAAGGAGATCATGAGGAGATTGAGGAGATGAGGAGGAGATGAGGAGGAGATGGAGGAGGAGGAGATGGAGGAGAAGGAGGAGGAGATGATGAAGATCAAGGAGACGATGAGGAGTTTGAGGAGATGATGAAGGTCGAGGAGATCGTGAGGAGATCAAGGAAGATGACGAGGAGATGGAGGAGGATGAGGAGATGGAGGAGAAGGAGGAGACGATGAAGATCCAGGAGATGAGGAGATCGTGAGGAGATCAAGGAAGATGATGAGGAGATGGAGGAGGATGAGGAGATGGAGGAGAAGGAGGAGACGATGAAGATCCAGGAGATGATGAGGAGATGACGAAGATCAAAGAGATTGTGAGGAGGCTGAGGAGATGAGGAGGTTGAGGAGATGAAGAGGAGACGGAGGAGGAGGAGGAGATGGAGGAGACAATGAAGACCGAGTTGACGATGAGGAGATCAAGTCGATGATGGAGAATAAGGAGATGATGAAGGTCGAGGAGATGATTCGATGGCCAAGGACACACTGCGATGACCCCCAAGAGGTCCCGGTCCTCACCTCCCTCTGGAAATGCTCCTCGAACCTCTTGTAGGGCTCCGAGTGGTTGTCCTGCAGCTCCGGCGAGAACTGGAAGTTGGTGACCCTCACCTGGACCTCCACCTCGGCCACCAGCTGCTCGGGGGAGGCTGGAGGGGACGGAGGACAAGGTTGGTGGTGGCTCCAGAGGGGACCTGGAGGGTCTAGAGGGGACCTGGTGGGTCTAGAAGGGACCAGGAGGGTCTAGAGGGGACTTGGAAGGTCTAGGAGGGACCTCAGAGGGGACCTGGAGGGTCTAGGAGGGACCTGGAGGGTCTAGGAGGGACCTGGAGGGTCTAGAGGGAACCAGGAGGGTCTAGAAGGGACTTGGAAGGTCTAGGAGGGACCTCAGAGGGGACCTGGAGGGTCTAGAAGGGACTTGGTAGGTCTAGATGGGACCTGGAGGGTCTAGAGGGGACTTGGAGGGTCTAGAAGGGACTTGGGAGGGTCTAGAAGGGACCTGGAGGGTCTAGAGGGGACTTGGAGGGTCTAGAGGGGACTTGGAAGGTCTAGGAGGGACCTCAGAGGGGACCTGGAGGGTCTAGGAGGGACCTGGAGGGTCTAGGAGGGACCTGGAGGGTCTAGAGGGAACCAGGAGGGTCTAGAAGGGACTTGGGAGGGTCTAGAAGGGACTTGGTGGGTCTAAAAGGGGACTTGGTGGGTCTAGAGGGGACTTGGAGGGTCTAGGAGGGACCTCAGAGGGGACCTGGAGGGTCTAGAGGGGACCTGGAGGGTCTAGGAGGGACCTCAGAGGGGACCTGGTGGGTCTAGAGGGGACTTGGTGGGTCTAGAGGGGACTTGGAAGGTCTAGGAGGGACTCCAGAGGGGACCTGGAGGGTCTAGAAGGGACTTGGGAGGGTCTAGAAGGGACCTGGAGGGTCTAGAAGGAAACAGGAGGGTCTAGAAGGGACCTGGAGGGTCTAGAAGGGACTTGGTGGGTCTAGAGGGGACTTGGAAGGTCTAGGAGGGACCTCAGAGGGGACCTGGAGGGTCTAGAAGGGACTTGGTAGGTCTAGATGGGACCTGGAGGGTCTAGAGGGGACCTGGTGGGTCTAGAAGGGACTTGGAGGGTCTAGAAGGAAACAGGAGGGTCTAGAAAGGACCTGGAGGGTCTAGAAGGGACTTGGAGGGTCTAGGAGGGACCTCAGAGGGGACCTGGAGGGTCTAGGAGGGACCTGATGGGTCTAGAAGGGACTTGGTGGGTCTAGAAGGGACTTGGAGGGTCTAGGAGGGACCTCAGAGGGGACCTGGAGGGTCTAGAGGGAACCAGGAGGTTCTAGAAGGGACTTGGAAGGTCTAGGAGGGACCTCAGAGGGGACCTGGAGGGTCTAGAGGGGACTTGGAAGGTCTAGGAGGGACTTGGAGAGTCTAGAAGGGACTTGGAAGGTCTAGGAGGGACCTCAGAGGGGACCTGGAGGGTCTAGAAGGGACCTGGAGGGTCTAGAGGGGACCTGGTGGGTCTAGAAGGGACTTGGAGGGTCTAGAGGGGACTTGGTAGGTCTAGAAGGGACCTGGAGGGTCTAAAGGGAACCAGGAGGGTCTAGGAGGGACCTCAGAGGGGACCTGGAGGGTCTAGGAGGGACCTGGAGGGTCTAGAAGGGACCTGGAGGGTCTAGAGGGGACTCGGAGGGTCTAGAGAAGGTCCCAGGGGTTTGACCGGAGGTGAGACTCACGGAGAGGAAGGTAGAAGGAGTCGATGGAGAACTGGCAGACGGGACCATAGAAGAAGGAGGTGCAGAGGCACTTGATCCCATCGTAGGTTCCTCCGTTCAGGCACGAGACTGCGGGAGAGAGACCATGAGGAGGTCAACGAAGACCTCAGAGACCTCCAGGAGGCCTCAAGGGAGCTCCAGGAGACCTCAGAGAGGTCCAAGCGGCTTCCAGGAGACCTCCAGGAGACCTCAGGTGGAGGGTTCTTCTGGGTGGAGGTGGGAGGCGGGAAGGACTCACCTGGAGGAGGGTTGGGAGGCTCCTCGGGGGTCGGGGTCGGGGTGGAGGTCCAAGGGCTGGAGGAGTTGGAGAAGGAGGTGGAAGAGGACGTGGAGGTGTCTGGAGTGAAGGTCTTAGCACTGGAGGTGTTTCCAAGGCTGGAGAAGGTGCTGGAGGCCTCAGAGAACATGGTGGGAAAGGATGTGAAGGTCTCTGGAGTGAAGGTTTCGGCACTGGAGGTGTCTCCAGGGCTGGAGATGATGCTGGAGGACTCAGTAGAGGTGGAGAAGAAGAGTGTGGAGGTGTCTGGAGTGAAGGTTTGAGCACTGGAGGTGTCTCCAGGGGTTGAGATGGTGGTGAAGGACTCAGAGGAGGTGATGGAGGAGGACATGGAGGTCTCTGGAGTGAAGGTCTCAGCACTGGAGGTGTCTCCAGGGCTGGAGAAGGTGCTGGAGAACTCAGAGGAGGTGATGGAGGAGGACGTGGAGGTCTCTGGAGTGAAGGTCTCAGCAGTGGAGGTGTCTCCAGGGGTTGAGATGGTGGTGAAGGACTCTGAGAATGTGGTAGAAGAGGACGTGGAGGTCTCTGGGGTAAAGGTTTGAGCACTGGAGGTGTCTCCAGAGGTGGAGAAGGTGCTGGAGAACTCAGAGGAGGTGATGGAGGAGGATGTGGAGGTCTCTGAGGTGAAGGTCTCAGCACTGGAGGTGACTCCAGAGCTGGAGAAGGTGCTCAAGGACTCAGCTGAGGTGATGGAGGAGGACGTGGAGGTCTCTGGGGTAAAGGTTTGAGCACTGGAGGTGTCTTCAAGGGTGGAGAAGGTGGTGAAGGACTCGGAGAAGGTGGTAGGAGAGGACGTGGAGGTGTCTGGAGTGAAGGTCTCAGCACTGGAGGTGTCTCCAGGGGTTGAGATGGTGGTGAAGGACTCAGAGGAGGTGATGGAGGAGGACGTGGAGGTCTCTGGAGTGAAGGTCTCAGCACTGGAGGTGTCTCCAGAGGTGGAGAAGGTGCTGGAGAACTCAGAGGAGGTGATGGAAGAGGACGTGAAGGTGTCTGAGGTGAAGGTTTGAGCACTGGAGGTGTCTCCAGGGGTTGAGATGGTGGTGAAGGACTCTGAGAATATGGTAGAAGAGGACATGGAGGTGTCTGGAGTGAAGGTTTGAGCACTGGAGGTGTCTCCAGGGCTGGAGATGATGCTGGAGGACTCAGTAGAGGTGGAGAAGAAGAGTGTAGAGGTGTCTGGAGTGAAGGTTTGAGCACTGGAGGTGTCTCCAGGGGTTGAGATGGTGGTGAAGGACTCAGAGGAGGTGATGGAGGAGGATGTGGAGGACTCTGAGGTGAAGGTCTCAGCACTGGAGGTGTCTCCAGGGCTGGAGAAGGTGGTGAAGGACTCAGAGGAGGTGATGGAGGAGGATGTGGAGGTCTCTGGAGTAAAGGTCTCAGCACTGGAGGTGACTCCAGAGGTGGAGAAGGTGCTGGAGGCCTCAGAGAACATAGTGGAAGAGGATGTGGAGGTCTCTGGAGTGAAGGTTTGAGCACTGGAGGTGACTCCAGGGTTGGAGAATGTGCTGGAGGCCTCAGAGAACATGGTGGAAAAGGATGTGAATGTGTCTGGAGTGAAAGTCTCGGCACTGGAGGTGTCTCCAGGGCTGGAGAAGGTGCTGGAGGACTCAGAGGAGGTGATGGAGGAGGACGTGGAGGTCTCTGGAGTGAAGGTCTCAGCACTGGAGGTGTCTCCAGGGGTTGAGATGGTGGTGAAGGACTCTGAGAATGTGGTAGAAGAGGACATGGAGGTCTCTGGAGTGAAGGTTTGAGCACTGGAGGTGTCTTCAAGGGTGGAGAAGGTGCTGGAGGACTCAGAGAAAGTGATGGAGGAGGACGTGGAGGTCTCTGGGGTAAAGGTTTGAGCACTGGAGGTGTCTCCAGGGCTGGAGATGATGCTGGAGGACTCAGTAGAGGTGGAGAAGAAGAGTGTGGAGGTGTCTGGAGTGAAGGTTTGAGCACTGGAGGTGTCTCCAGGGCTGGAGAAGGTGCTGGAGAACTCAGAGGAGGTGATGGAGGAGGACGTGGAGGTCTCTGGAGTGAAGGTCTCAGCACTGGAGGTGACTCCAGAGGTGGAGAAGGTGCTGGAGGCCTCAGAGAACATGGTGGAAGAGGACGTGGAGGTCTCTGGAGTGAAGGTCTCAGCAGTGGAGGTGTCTCCAGGGGTTGAGATGGTGGTGAAGGACTCTGAGAATATGGTAGAAGAGGACATGGAGGTGTCTGGAGTGAAGGTTTGAGCACTGGAGGTGTCTCCAGAGGTGGAGAAGGTGCTGGAGAACTCAGAGGAGGTGATGGAGGAGGACGTGGAGGTGTCTGGAGTGAAGGTTTGAGCACTGGAGGTGTCTCCAGGGCTGGAGAAGGTGCTGGAGAACTCAGAGGAGGTGATGGAGGAGGACGTAGAGGTCTCTGGGGTAAAGGTTTGAGCAGTGGAGGTGTCTCCAGAGGTGGAGAAGGTGCTGGAGGCCTCAGAAGAGGTGGAGGTTGATGTCAACGTCTCCTGTGTGGACGTGAGAGGAGAGGAGGTGACTCCAAGGGTGGAGAAGGCTGTGGGTGACTCAGAGGAGAAGGTGGACGATGACGGAGGGAGCTCAGCAGTGGAAGGCGAAGAGGAGGAAGTGTCTCCAGAGGTGGAGAACACGGTCAATGACTCAGCGGAGAAGGTGGAGGATGACGCGAAGGTCTCAGCAGTGGAGGGTGAAGCTGGGGAGGTGGCTCCAGGGCTGGAGAAGGAGGTGGAGGCCCCAGAAGAGGTGGAGGAGGTTGATGTTGACGTCTCCTGTGTGGACGTGAGAGGTGGGGAGGTGACTCCTGGGGTGGAGGACATGGTGGGTGACTCAGGGGAGAAGGTGGAGGACGACGTGAAGGTCTCAGCAGTGGAGGGTGAAGATGAGAAGGTGTCTCCAGAGGTGGGGGAGGTGGTGGGTGACTCAGAGGAGAAGGTGGAGGATGATGTGAAGGTCTCAGCAGTGGAGGGTGAAGATGAAGAGGTCTCTGTGGAGGTGGAGAAGGTGCTGGAGGCCCCAGAATAGGTGCTGGAGGATGGAGTGGAGGTCTCAGCAGGGGAGGGTGAAGATGAGGAGGTGACTCCAGAGGTGGAGAAGGTGCTGGAGGCCTCAGAATAGGTGGTGGAGGAAGGAGTGAAGGTCTCAGCAGTGGAAGGTGAAGACGTGAAGGTGACTCCAGAGGCGGAGAACATGGTCGATGACTCAGCTGAGGTGGTGGAGGATGATGTGGAGGTCTCAGCAGTGGAGGGTGAAGATGAGAAGGTGACTCCAGTGGTGGAGAAGGTGCTGGAAGCCTCAGAATAGGTGGTGGAGGATGTTGTGAAGGTCTCAGCAGGGGAGGGTGAAGATGAGAAGGTGTCTCCAGAGGTAGAGGACGTGGTGGGTGACTCAGAGGAGAAGGTGGAGGACGATGTGAAGGTCTCAGCACTAGAGGGTGAAGATGAAGACGTCTCTGTGGAGGTGGAGAAGGTGCTGGAGGCCTCAGAATAGGTGGTGGAGGATGACGTGAAGGTCTCAGCAGTGGAGGGTGAAGATGAGGAGGTGGCTCCAGAGGTGGAGAACGTGGTGGGTGACTCGGAGGAGAAGGTGGAGGATGATGTGAAGGTCTCAGCAGTGGAGGGTGAAGATGAGGAGGTGACTCCAGAGGTGAAGAAGGTGCTGGAGGCCTCAGTGGAGATGGTGGAGGAGGATGTGGAGGTCTCAGTATCAGAGGTTGAAGACGAAGAGGTCTCTGTGGAGGTGGAGAAGGTGCTGGAGGCCCCAGAATAGGTGCTGGAGGATGGAGTGGAGGTCTCAGCAGTAGAGGGTGAAGATGAGGAGGTGACTCCAGAGGTGGAGAAGGTGCTGGAGGCCTCAGAATAGGTGGTGGAGGAAGGAGTGAAGGTCTCAGCAGTGGAAGGTGAAGACGTGAAGGTGACTCCAGAGGTGGAGAACATGGTCGATGACTCAGCTGAGGTGGTGGAGGATGATGTGGAGGTCTCAGCAGTGGAGGGTGAAGATGAGAAGGTGACTCCAGTGGTGGAGAAGGTGCTGGAGGCCTCAGAATAGGAGGTGGAGGATGACATGAAGGTCTCAGCAGTAGAGGGTGAAGATGAGAAGGTGTCTCCAGAGGTAGAGGTGGTAGATGACTCAGTGGAGATGGTGGAGGACGATGTGAAGGTCTCAGCAGTGGAAGGTGAAGACGTGAAGGTGACTCCAGTGGTGGAGAACATGGTCGATGACTGAGCTGAGGTGGTGGAGGATGGAGCGGAGGTCCCATCAGTGAAGGGTGAAGATGGGGAGGTGACTTCAGAGGTGGAGAAGGTGCTGGAGGCCTCAGTGGAGAAGGTGGAGGATGACGTGAAGGTCTCAGCAGTGGAAGGTGAAGATGTGGAGGGGTCCCCAGTGGTCGAGATGGTGCTGGAGGTCTCAGCAGAGGAGGCTGAAGGAGTGAAGGTGACTCCAGAGGTGGAGAACATGGTAGATGACTCAGTGGAGATGGTGGAGGAGGATGGGAAGGTCTCAGCAGTGGAGGGTGAAGATGAGGAGGTGACTCCAGAGGTGAAGAAGGTGCTGGAGGCCTCAGTGGAGATGATGGAAGATGATGTGAAGGTCTCAGCCGTGGAGGGTGAAGATGAGGAGGTGACTCCAGTGGTGGAGAAGGTGCTGGAGGCCTCAGAATAGGTGGTGGAGGATGTCATGAATGTCTCAGCAGTAGAGGGTGAAGATGAAGAGGTCTCTGTGGAAGTGGAGAAGGTGCTGGAGGCATCAGAATAGGTGGAGGAGGATGATGTGAGGGTCTCAGCAGTAGAGGGTGAAGCTGGGGAGGTGACTCCAGTGGTGGAGAAGGTGCTGGAAGCCTCAGAATAGGTGGTGGAGGATGACGTTGAGGTCTCCCGTGTGGACGTGAGAGGTGAGGAGGTGACTCCAGGGCTGGAGAAGGTTCTGGAAGCCTCAGTATAGGAGGTGGAGGATGACATGAGGGTCTCAGCAGTAGAGGGTGAAGATGAGAAGGTGTCTTCAGAGGTAGAGGTGGTGGTGAGTGACTCAGAGGAGAAGGTGGAGGATGACGTGAAGGTCTCAGCAGTGGAGGGTGAAGATGAGGAGGTGGCTCCAGAGGTGGAGAACGTGGTGGGTGACTCGGAGGAGAAGGTGGAGGATGATGTGAAGGTCTCAGCAGAGGAGGGTGAAGATGGGGAGGGGTCTCCAGGGCTGGAGAAGGTGGTAGATGACTCAGTGGAGATGGTGGAGGAGGATGGGAAGGTCTCAGCAGTGGAGGGTGAAGATGAGGAGGTGACTCCAGAGGTGAAGAAGGTGCTGGAGGCCTCAGTGGAGATGGTGGAGGAGGATGTGGAGGTCTCAGTATCAGAGGTTGAAGATGAAGAGGTCTCTGTGGAGGTGGAGAAGGTGCTGGAGGCCTCAGAATAGGTGGTGGAGGAAGGAGTGAAGGTCTCAGCAGTGGAAGGTGAAGACGTGAAGGTGACTCCAGAGGTGGAGAACATGATCGATGATTCAGAGGAGAAGGTGGAGGATGATGTGGAGGTCTCAGCAGTGGAGGGTGAAGATGAGAAGGTGACTCCAGTGGTGGAGAAGGTGCTGGAAGCCTCAGAATAGGTGGTGGAGGATGTTGTGAAGGTCTCAGCAGGGGAGGGTGACGATGAGGAGGTCTCTGTGGAGGAGGAGAAGGTGCTGGAGGCCTCTGAATAGGTGGTGGAGGAGGATGTGGAGGTCTCAGTAGTAGAGGTTGAAGATGAAGAGGTCTCTGTGGAGGTGGAGGTGGTGCTGGAGGCCTCAGCTGAGGTAGAGGAGAACAATGTGGAGGTCTCAGTATTGGAGGGTGAGGATGAGGAGGTGACTCCAGTGGTGGAGAAGGTGCTGGAGGCCTCAGAATAGGGGGTGGAGGAGGGAGTGAAAGTCTCAGCAGTGGAGGGTGAAGATGAGGAGGTGTCTCCTGGGCTGGAGAAGGTGCTGGAGGCCTCAGTTGAGGTGGTGGATGACAAGGTGGAGGTCTCAGTATTGGAGGTTGAAGACAAGGAGGTGGATCCAGGGCCGGAGGGCGTCGTGGGTGACTCAGGGGAGAAGGTGGAGGATGATGCGGAGGTCTCAGCAGTGGAGGTTGATGATGAGGAAGTGTCTCCAGAGGTGGAGAACATGGTCGATGACTCAGTTGAGGTGGTGGAGGATGACATGGGGGTTTCAGCAGTGGAGGGTGAAGATGAGAAGGTGTCTCCAGAGGTAGAGGTGGTGGTGAGTGACTCAGTTGAGGTGGTGGAGGATGGAGTGGAGGTCTCTGGTGAGGAGGTCTCAGCAGGGGAGGTCTCTGTGGAGGTGGAGAAGGTGCTGGAGGCCACAGTTGAGACGGTGGAGGATGATGTGGAGGTCTCAGTGTTGGAGGGTGAAGATGGGGAGGGGTCTCCAGAGGTGGAGAAGGTGCTGGAGGCCTCAGTCGAGGTGGTGGAAGAGGGAGTGGAGGTCTCTGGGTGGGAGGTCTCAGCGGTGGACACGTCTGTGGAGCTGGAGAAAGTGGTGGAGGCCTCAGTGGAGGTGGTTGGAGATGGTGTGGAGGTCTCAGCAGTGGAGGGTGAAGGTGTGGAGGTGTCTCCAGAGCTGGAGAACATGGTAGATGACTCAGTGGAGGTGGTGAAGGACAACGTGGAGGTCTCAGTAGTGGAAGGTGAAGACGAGGAGGTGGCTCCAGTGGTGGAGAAGGTGCTGGAGGCCTCAGAATAGGTGGTGGAGGATGTTGTGAAGGTCTCAGCAGGGGAGGGTGAAGATGAAGAGGTCTCTGTGGAGGTGGAGAAGGTGCTGGAGGCCTCGGAATAGGTGGTGGAGGATGACATGAGGGTCTCAGCAGTAGAGGGTGAAGATGAGAAGGTGACTCCAGAGGTAGAGGTGGTGGTGAGTGACTCAGAGGAGAAGGTGGAGGATGATGTGGAGGTCTCAGGAGTGAAGGTTGAAGATGGGGAGGTGACTCCAGAGCTGGAGAAGGTGCTGGAGGCCTCAGAATAGGGGGTGGAGGATGACGTGAAGGTCTCAGCAGTAGAGAGTGAAGATGAAGAGGTCTCTGTGGAGGTGGAGAAGGTGCTGGAGGCCTCAGTGGAGATGGTGGAGGAGGATGTGGAGGTCTCAGTATCAGAGGTTGAAGATGAAGAGGTCTCTGTGGAGGTGGAGGTGGTGCTGGAGGCCTCAGCTGAGGTAGTGGAGAACAATGTGGAGGTCTCAGTATCGGAGGGTGAAGCTGGGGAGGCCTTTGTGGAGGTGGAGAAGGTGCTGGAGGCCTCGGAATAGGAGGTGGAGGATGACATGAGGGTCTCAGCAGTAGAGGGTGAAGATGAGGAGGTGATTCCAGAGGTGGAGGACGTGGTGGGTAACTCAGAGGAGAAGGTGGAGGATGACGTGAAGGTCTCAGCAGAGGAGGGTGAAGATGGGGAGGGGTCTCCAGGGCTGGAGAAGGTGGTAGATGACTCAGTGGAGATGGTGGAGGAGGATGGGAAGGTCTCAGCAGTGAAGGGTGAAGATGAGGAGGTGACTCCAGAGGTGAAGAAGGTGCTGGAGGCCTCAGCGGAGATGGTGGAGGAGGATGTGGAGGTCTCAGTATCAGAGGTTGAAGACGAAGAGGTCTCTGTGGAGGTGGAGAAGGTGCTGGAGGCCTCAGAATAGGTGGTGGAGGATGTTGTGAAGGTCTCAGCAGGGGAAGGTGAAGCTGGGGAGGTGGCTCCGGTGGTGGAGAAGGTGCTGGAGGCCTCAGAATAGGAGGTGGAGGATGACGTGAAGGCCTCTGCGGTGGAGGTCTCAGCACTGGAGGGGCCTCCAGGGCTGGAGAAGGTGCTGGAGGACACGGGGGTGGTGAGATAGGACGGTGTGAAGGTCTCTGGGGTGGAGGTTGAAGATGAGGAGGCCTCTGTGGACGTGGAGAAGGTGCTGGAGGCATCGGTTGAGGTGGTGGAGGATGATGTGGAGGTCTCAGGAGTGAAGGCTGAAGATGAGGAGGGGACTCCAGAGGTGGAGAAGGTGCTGGAGGCCTCAGTGGAGATGATGGAAGATGATGTGAAGGTCTCAGCAGTAGAGGGTGAAGATGAGGAGGTCTCTGTGGACATGGAGAAGGTGCTGGAGGCCTCAGAATAGGTGGTGGAGGATGACGTTGAGGTCTCCTGTGTGGATGTGAGAGGTGAGGAGGTGACTCCAGGGCTGGAGAAGGTGCTGGAGGTCCCAGTGGAGATGGTGGAGGAGGATGTGGAGGTCTCAGCACTAGAGGGTGAAGACGAAGAGGTCTCTGTGGACATGGAGAAGGTGCTGGAGGCCTCAGAATAGGTGATGGAGGATGGTGTGAAGGTCTCAGCAGTGGAGGTTAAAGATGAGGAGGTGACTCTGGATGTGAAGGACATGGTGGGCGACTCAGAGGAGAAGGTGGAGGATGACATCAAGGTCTCAGTAATGGAGGCTGAAGATGAAGAGGTCTCTGTGGAGGTGGAGGTGGTGCTGGAGGCCCCAGCTGAGGTAATGGAGGACAACATGGAGGTCTCAGTATTGGAGGGTGAAGACGAAGAGGTCTCTGTGGACATGGAGGAGGTGCTGGAGGCCTCAGAGAAGATGGAGGATGGTGTCAAGGTCTCCTGTGTGGACGTGAGAGGTGGGGATTTGACTCCTGGGGTGGAGAAGGTGCCGGGTGACTCAGAGGAGAAGGTGGAGGATGACGTGGAGGTCTCCTCCGTGGACGTGAGAGGTGGGGAGGTGGCTCCAGGGCTGGAGGACATGGTGGGTGACTCAGGGAAGGAGGTGGAGGACAACACGGAGGTCTCATCAGCGGAAGGTGAAGACGAGGAGGTGTCTTCAGGGCTGGAGAACACGGCAGATGACTCAGGGAAGGAGGTGGAGGATGACATGAAGGTCTCATCAGTGGAAGGTGTAGACAAGGAGGTGTCTCCAGGGCTGGAGGACATGGTGGGTGACTCAGAGGAGAAGGTGGAGGACAACATGGAGGTCTCATCAGAGGAAGGTGAAGACGAGGAGGTGTCTCCAGGGCTGGAGAACATGGTGGGTGACTCAGGGAAGGAGATGGAGGACAACATGGAGGTCTCATCAGTGGAAGGTGAAGACAAGGAGGTGTCTCCAGGGCTGGAGGACATGGTGGGTGACTCAGAGGAGAAGGTGGAGGACAACATGGAGGTCTCATCAGCGGAAGGTGAAGACGAGGAGGTGTCTCCAGGGCTGGAGAACACGGCAGGTGACTCAGGGAAGGAGATGGAGGACAACATGGAGGTCTCATCAGTGGAAGGTGAAGACGAGGAGGTGTCTTCAGGGTTGGAGAACACAGCAGATGACTCAGGGAAGGAGATGGAGGACAACACGGAGGTCTCGTTAGTGGAGTTTGAAGATGAGGTCTCGACTCCGGGGTTGGAGAACAAGGTGGGCATGGACCAGGCTGTCTCCTCTGTGGAGCTGGTGCTGGTGGCTGCACAAGAGGTTGGAGGTGTGAGAAGAACCCTCCACCCTCTCCCCAACGTGTCCCCTCGAGCCAACCACCTCCCCGGGAGGAGACCATGAGCTTCTCCTTCCTTCTCCTTCCTTCTCTCTCCTTCTCCTTCTCCTCCTTCTCCTCCATCTCTTCCAACTCCTCCATCTCCTCCTTCTCCTCCATCTCCTCAATCTCTGTCTCCTCCTTCATCTCCTCCGTCTCCTTCTCCTCCTTCTCCTCCTCCACCTCCTCCTTCTCCTCCATTTCTTACTTCTCCTTCTCCTCCTCCTCCATCTCTTCCAACTCCTCCATCTCCACCTTCTCCTCCATCTCCTTCTTCTCCTTCTCCTTCTTCTTCTCCATCTCCTCCTTCTCCATCTCCACCTTCTCCATCTCCTCCTCCTTCTCCTCCATCTTCTTCTCCATCTCCTTCTCCTCCTCCTCCTTCTCCTCCATCTCCTTCTCCTCCTTTTCCTTCTCCTCCTTCTCCTCCACCTTCTCCTCCATCTCCTCCTTCTCCTTCTCCTCCATCGCCTTCTCCTCCTTCTCCTTCTCTTCCATCTCCTTCTTCTCCTTCTCCTTCTCCTCCTCCTTCTCCTCTTTTTCCTTCTCCTCCTCCTCCATCTCTTCCAACTCCTCCTTCTCCTCCATCTCCTCTTTTTCCTCCTTCTCCTCCATCTTCTCCTCCTCCTCCTCCTCCTCCTTCTCCTTCTCCTTCTCCTTCTCCTTCTCCTCCTTTTCCTTCTCCTTCTCCTCCTCCATCTCCTTCTCCATCTCCTTCTCTTCCTTCTCCTTCTCCTCCTTTTCCTTCTCCTTCTCCTCCTCCATCTCCTTCTCCATCTCCTTTTCTTCCTTCTCCTTCTCCTCCTTCTCCTCCTCCATCTCCATCTCCTCCTTCTCCTTCTCCTCCTTCTCCTCCTCCATCTCCATCTCCTCCTTCTCCTTCTCCTCCATCTCCTTCTTCTCCTTCTCCTTCTCCTTCTCCTTCTCCTTCTCCTTCTCCTTCTCCTTCTCCTCCTCCATCTCCATCTCCTCCTTCTCCATCTCCTCCTTCTCCTCCATCTCCTCCTTCTCCTCCATCTCCTCCCTTTTCTCCATCTCCACCTTCTCCTCCACCTCCATCTCCTCCACCTGCACCTTCTCGCCCACACTCACCTTCCTCCATCCCCGCGAGGCCGACGACGAGGACGCCGACGAGGCCGAGGATCACCCCCCTGGCCGCCCGCTCCGCCATGGCCGGTGGCCGCCTGTCCTTCCCCGTCGGTGGCCACCAGCCCAGTGAACCTCGTGGCCGGGAACGTGGCAGGAGGAACCTCCGAGGAGGGGCTGGACCTTTGTCCCCATCCTTCCCGTAGCTCCCTGGGGCTGAGGGGAGGGATGAGGCATCGGAGGCGGCTCCTCCACCACCTCCTCCACCTGGAGCCGCTGCCGGGACACGAGGTCACCGCCAGGTCACGCACTGGTTCCTAGTGGGAGCTGCTGCTTCCTGATGGGAACGTGGGGATGGGGACGCCCAGGGCCTCCCAGTGCCCCACCAGTGACTCCCAGTGTCTCGTCAGGTCCCACCAGATCCTCCCAGTGTCCCACTAGGTCCTCCTAGTGCCACACCATGTCCTCCCAGTGTGTCCCAGTGCCCCTCCAGGTCTTCCCAGTTTCCCACCAGGTCCTCCCAGTGTCTTCTGGTGTCCCATCAGGTCCTCCCAGTGTCTCCCAGTGCCCCTCCAGGTCTTCCCAGTTTCCCACCAGGTCCTCCCAGTGTCTCCCATTGTCCCACCAGGTCCTCCCAGTGTCCCTCTAGGTCCTCCTAGTGCCACACCATGTCCTCCCAGTGTCTCCCAGTGCCCTGCCAGGTCCTCCCAGTGACTTCCAGTGTCACATCAGGGACCCTCAGGTCCTCCCAGTGTCTCCCAGTGTCCCACCAGGTCCTCCCAGTGTCTCCCAGTGCCCCTCCAGGTCTTCCCAGTTTCCCACCAGGTCCTCCCAGTGTCTCATCAGGTCCTCCCAGTGTCTCCCAGTGTCCCACCAGATCCTCCCAGTGTCTCCCAGTGTCCCACCAGGTCCTCCTAGTGTCCTACCAGGTCCTCCCAGTGTCTCCCAATGACCCATCAGGGACTCTCAGGGACTCCCAGTGTCTCCCAGTGACCCATTGGGTCCTCCCAGTGTCTCCCAGTGACCCATCGGGTCCTCCCAGTGTCTCATCAGGGAACTCTCAGTGACTCCCAGTGTCTCCCAGTGCCCCACCAGGTCCTCCCAGTGACCCATAAGGCCCTCCCAATGTCTTCTAGTGCTCCACTAGGTTCTCCCAGTGCCCCCCCACGTCCTCCCAGTGTCTCCCAGTGACCCTCCAGGTCCTCCCGGTGTCCCACCAGGTCCTCCCAGTGTGTCCCAGTGCCCCTCCAGGTCTTCCCAGTGTCCCACCAGCTCCTCCAACTGTCCCACCAGGTCCTCCCAGTGTCTCCCAGTGTCTTATCAGGTGCCACCAGGTCCTCCCAGTGTCTCCTAGTGTCCCACCAGGTCCTCCTAGTGTCTTCTAGAGACCCTCCAGGTCCTCCCAGTGTCCTACCAGTGACTCCCAGTGTCTCATCAGGTCCCACCAGGTCCTCCCAGTGTCCCACCAGGTCCTCCCAGTGTCTCCTAGTGCCCCATAAGGTCCTCCCAGTGACTCCCAGGTCCTCCCAGTGTCTTCCAGTGTCCCACCAGGTCCTCCCAGTGCCTTCCAGTGTCCCACCAGGTCCTCCCAGTGTCTCCCAGTGCCCCACCAGGTTCTCCCAGTGTGTCCCAGTGTCTCATCAGGGACTCCCAGTGTCTTCCCAGTGTCCCACCAGGTCCTCCCAGTGACTCCCAATGCCCCACCAGTGACTCCCAGTGTCTTCTAGTGACCCATTAGGTCCTCCTAGTGTCTCCCAGTGTCTTATCAGGTCCCACCAGGTCCTGCCAGTGTCTCCCAGTGTCTTATCAGGTCCTCCTAGTGTCTCCCAGTGACCCTCCAGGTCCTCCCAGTGTCCCACCAGGTCCTCCCAGTGTCTTCTAGTGCTCCAGTGGGTTCTCCCAGTGACTCCCAGTGTCTCCCAGTGCTCTACTAGGATCGCCCGGTTACTCCCAGTGTCCCACCAGGTCCTCCCCACGTCTCATCAGGGACTGCCAGTGCCCCACTAGGTCCTCCCAGTGACTCTCAGTGTCTCCCAGTTCCCCACTAGGTCCTCCCAGTGTCTCCTAGTGCTCCACCACGTCCTCCCAGTGACTCCCAGTGTGTCCCAGTGCTCCACTAGGTTCTTGCAGTGACTTCCAGTGTCTCATTAGGTCCTCCCAGTTTGTCCCAGTGCCCCATCAGGTCCTCCCAGTGCCTCTCACTGCCCCCCCAGGTCCCTCCCAGTGTCCCGCCAGGTCCTCCCAGTGTGTCCCAGTGCCCTGCCGCTGACCCCCCCATGGCTTCCCGGTTGCTCCCAGTGCCTCCCAGTCCCTTCCCAGCGCAAAGGTTTTCCCGTGGGGTGGGGTCGCCCTTTGCCCGGGACAACCACGCCTGGAACACGCCTGGAACATGCCAACCTCGCACATGGGTGTGCACACGGGGGGGGGGGGGGGGGGCAGGGGGCACGAGGGGAAGCACACGCCCCGAAACCAGTAATCTATAGGGATCCGAAACCAGCAATCTATAGGGATCTATGGGGCAGCAATAGGGGCTCTATGGGGCTCTATGGAGTCTCTATGGGGCTCTATGGGGCTCTATGGAGTCTCTATGGGACTCTATGGAGGTCTATGGGGTCGCTATGGGTCTCCATTGATCTCTATGGAGGTCTATGGGGTCGCTATGGGTCTCCATTGATCTCTATGGATGTCTATGGGGTCTCTATGGGTCTCCATTGATCTCTGTGGGGTCTCTATGGGTCTATATGGGTCCCTATATGTTTCTACGGAGTCCCTATGGAGTCTCTATGTGTCCCTATAGATCTCTATTGATGTCTATGGGGTCTCTATGTGTCTCTATGGGGTCTCTAAGGGGTCTCTATGGGGGTTCTATAGGACTCTATGGGGCAGCAATAGGGACTCTATAGGACTCCATGGGGTCTCTATGGGGTCTCTATGAGTCTATATGGGTCCCTATAGGTTTCTACGGAGTCTCTATAGAGTCTCTATGTGTCTCTATAGGTCTCTATTGATCTCTATGAGGTCTCTATGTGTCTCTATGGGGTCTCTATGGGGGTTCTATAGGACTCTATGGGGCTCTATGGGGTCTATGAGGGCTCTATGGGGTCTATGGGGTCTCTATGAGTCTATATGGGTCCCTATAGGTTTCTATGGAGCCTCTATAGAGTCTCTATGTGTCTCTATAGGTCTCTTTTGATCTCTATGAGGTCTCTATGGGGTCTCCATTGATCTCTATGAATCTCTATGTGTCTCTATGAGTCGCTATGTGTCTCTATGAGCCTCTATGTGTCTCTATGGGGTCTCTGGGGGCTCTATGGGGGCTCTATGGGGTCTTTATGTGGCAGCAATAGGGTCTCTATAGGGCTCTATGGGGCAGCAATAGGGGCTCTATGGAGTCTCTATGGGTCTCTATGGATGTCTATGGGGTCTCTATGGGTCTCCATTGATCTCTATGGGGTCTCTACAGGGCCTCTATGGGGTCTCTATGGGGCAGCAATAGGGACTCTATAGGTCTCTGTGGGGTCTCTATGAGTCTATATGGGTCCCTATAGGTTTCTACAGAGTCCCTATGGAGTCTCTATGTGTCCCTATAGGTCTCTATTGATCTCTATGAGGTCTCTATGAGTCTCTATGGGGCCTCTATAGGACTCTATGGGGGCTCTATGGGGGTTCTATTGATCTCTATGGGTCTCTGTGGAGTCTCTTTGAGTCTCTATGAGTCTCTATGTGTCTCTATGGGGTCTCTGTGGGCTCTATGGGGACTCTATAGGACTCAATGGGGTCTATGGGGCTCTATGGGGAAGCAATAGGGGCTCTATAGGACCCAATGGGGCAACAATAGGGGCTCTATGGGGTCTCTATGGAGCAGCAATAGGGACTCTATAGGGCTCTATGGGGTCTCTATGAGTCTATAGGGGTCCCTATAGGTTTCTATGGAGTCTCTATGTGTCCCTATAGGTATCTATTGATCTCTATGGGGTCTCTATGTGTCTCTATGGGGTCTCTATGGGGTCTCTATGGGTGTCTATGGGGACTCTATAGGACTCTATGGGGCCTATGGGGCAGCAATAGGGACTCTATAGGTCTCTATGGGGTCTCTATGAGTCTATATGGGTCCCTATAGGCTTCTATGGAGTCCCTATGGAGTCTCTATGTGCCCCTATAGGTCTCTATTGATCTCTATGGGGTCTCTATGAGTCTCTATGAGTCTCTATGGGGCCTCTATAGGACTCTATGGGGTCTATGGGGCTCTATGGGGCAGCAATAGGGACTCTATAGGGCTCTATGGGGTCTATGAGGGCTTTATGGGGTCTATTGGGTCTCTATGGGGTCTCTATGAGTCTATATGGGTTCCTATAGGTTTCTATGGAGTCTCTATAGAGTCTCTATATGTCTCTATAGGTCTCTATGAGTCTCTATGGGGTCTCTATGGGGTCTCCATTGATCTCTATGAATCTCTATGTGTCTCTGTGAGTCTCTATGTGTCTCTATGGGGTCTCTGTGGGCTCTATGGGGGTTCTATGGGGGCTCTATGGGTCTCCATTGATCTCTATGGGGTCTCTACAGGGCCTCTATG
>JAUMJK010002302.1:0-18322 GCA_033558105.1 Coccyzus lansbergi | reverse complement strand
GGGTCCCCAACATTAGGAGGTGGTTGAGAAGTAGTGGGGGGGATACTGAGTATGGGGGGGGGGTGTGTGTGTGTGTGACCCCCAATATTTGATGGGGAGGGGGGGTGTCTCAGACGAGGGAGTCGGGGGGGGGGAGGGAGGCGGGAGTCGGGGTGCACGAAGTCGGGGTTGGTGTAGGTGAACCCCAAAAACTCCGCCTGGTCCAGCCCGGCCAGGACCAGCTGGTCCGGGGGGGTCAGGGCCGGGGGGGCCCGGGTGAAGAATTTGTCGAAGTTCTCCCCATTGCGACCACACTGGGGGGGGGGGGGGGGGCAGCACCCCAAAAAAAAAGGGGACACACCCCCCAAAAAAAAGGGGACGCACACCCCAAAAGAGGGGAGAAAGGCAAGAAGAGAGGGGAAAAAGGAGACCCCCACCCAAAAAGGGACATCAAAAGTGACCCCCCCCACAAGTGACCCCCCCCAATGTGAACCCCCCAAAGTGAACCCCACAATGTGAACCCCACAATGTGAACCCCCCCAAAGTGATCCCCCCAATGTGAACCCCACAATGTGACCCCCCCCAATGTGACCACCCCCCAATGTGACCCCCCCAATGTGACCACCCCCAATGTGACCCCCCCAAAGTGAACCCCACAACGTGGGCCCCCCCAAAGTGACCCCCCCAATGTGAACCCCCCCCAAGTGACCCCCCCAACAATGAATGGCAAAAGGGGGACCCCAAAAGTCACCCCCCAAAAAAGGGACCCCAAACATGACACCCCCCACAAGGGAACCCCAGAGAGGGGACCCCAAAAATGACCCCCCCATACACAAAGGAGCCCCCCAAATGCCCCCCCCCCAAAATTATCCCCCCCAAAAATGAACCCCAAAAGTTGGGGAGGGGGGGGGGCCCAAATTCAGGGGTGGGAGGACAGACGGACACGCGGATGGACAGACAGAAAGAGAGAGAGAGAGAAACAGGGGGGTTAGTGCCCCCCCCCTCCACTTTTGGGGGGTCCCCTCCAGATTTAAGGGGGGGAATGACAGAGGGTTGGGGTGCGAGAGGCATCCTGGGTGGGTTTTGGGGTGCAGGGGGAGGCCTGGGGGGAGTTTGGGGTGCAGGGTGGGTCTTGGGAGGGGTTTTGGGGGTCAGGGTGGGTTATGGGGTGCAGGGGGGGGGGGCCTGGGAGAGGGTTTGGGGTGCAGGGTGGGGGAGTTGGGGTATGTGGAGGGGATTTTGGGGTGCGGGGTGGGTCCTGGAGGGGGTTTGGGGTGCAGGGTGGGTTTTGGGGTGCAGGGGCAGGCCTAGGGGGTGCGTGGAGGGGGTTCGGGGTGTGAGGTGGGCCCTGGGAGGGCTTTTGGGGTGTGGGGGGAGTTTGGGATGCCGGGGTGGTTTTGGGGTGCGGGGGGTTGGGGTGCAGGGTGGTTTATGGGGTGCAGGGTGGGTCCTGGGAGAGGTTTTGGGATACAGGGTGGGTTCGGGGTGCAAGGGGGGGGGGGGGTGGTTTGGGTTGTGTGGAGGGGTTTTACGGTGCAGGGGGAGGACCTGGGGTGTGTTTTGGGGGTCAGGGCGTGTTTTGGGGGTGCAGGGTGTGTTTTGGGGTGCACTCACCGGGCGGGGCACGAAGGGGGGGGGCACCTCCAGCCGCTCCAGCCTCTCCCAGTCGGTCCAGCGGAAAAACGGGTGCAGGCGAACCTCCTGCTCCCCCCCCGGCCCTGCCCCCAGACGCTTCCCGGGGTGCTTGGTCAGGAACTGGGGGGGGGGTCGGGGTCGGGGTCAGGGACCCCCCCAAAAAAAAATCTGGGACACCCCAAACCCCTAGAACCCCCTAAATCACTCAGGGAACCTCAGTCACCACCCCCCAAACGCAGATAGAGAAGCAATAGGGGAGGGAACCCCAAGATTTCGGGGGGTCTTAAAGGTTTGGGGGGGGCCCTAAGGATTTGGGGGGAGGCCCCAAGGATTTCAAGAGGGCCCTAAGGATTTTTGGGGGGCCCTAAGGGTTTGGGAAGGGGGGGGGCAAAGGATTTGGGGGAGCTCTGAGGATTTGGGAGGGGTAGACCTGGGGGCCCCATGGGTTGAGAGGCTGTGGGATGGATTAGGGGAGGGGGTAGGGTTTTGGGGGGGCATGTGAGGGTTTGAGGGGGGGGGTCTGGGGGTGCTCTGGAGGTTTGGGGGGGGTCCCCAAAGATTTGGTTGGGGGGGGGGGTCCCCCACCCACTCACCCCCTTGCAGATGGCGACGGCCTCGCGGGACAGAGACTTGGGGTACGTGACCGTCTGCTCCAGGATGGACTGGAAGAGCTCATCCTCGTCCTCCCCATCGAAGGGGGGCTAGGGGGGGGGCACCCCAAAAATTGAGGGGGGGGGGTCCAAAGCTCCATAGACCCCCCTCCCAAGCCCTTAAACCCCCTCAAATCAACCCTGGACACCCAGGACCCTCCCAATCACCTCTGGACACCTCCCACTCATCTCTGGACACCCAGGACCCCCCAAAATCATCCTCGGACCCCCCCAAATCACCCTTGGACACCCCCAAATCAACCCTGGACCCCAAGAGAACCCCCAAATCATCCTCAGACACCCCCAAATCAACCCCTGGACACTCAAGACCCCCCAAATCATCCTCAGAGCCCCCCACATCACCCTTGGACGTCCCCAAATCAACCCCTGGCCACCCAAGACCCCCCAAAATCATCCTCGGACCCCCCCAAATCACCCTTGACGTCCCCAAATCAACCCTGGACCCCAAGGATCCCCCCAAATCATCCTCAGACTCCCCCAAATCACCCTTGGACACCCCCAAATCATCTCTGGACACCCAAAGACCACCCAAATCATCCTCAGACTCCCCAAATCACCCTTGGACACCTCTCACTCATCTCTGGACACCTCAAAATCATCCTCGGACCCCCCCCAAATCGTCCCTGGACTCCCCTAAATCACCTCTGGTCACCCAAGGACACCCCCCAAATCATCCTCAGAGCCCCCAAATGGCCCCTGGACCCCCCAAAACCCACCTGCCCGGCGAGCATCTCGTAGAGCAGGACCCCAAAAGACCACCAGTCGACCGACTTCCCATAGGGCTGGTAGGCAATGATCTGGGGGGGGGGGGGGGTGGGGGGCACCCCAAAACTCCTGAGACTCACTCCTCCAAACCCCTGGGACCCCCCAAACCCCCTCAGATACCCCCCAAACCCCTCAGATCCCCCCAAACCCCAAACCCCTTGGATCCTCTCAACATCCCTTCATGCCTGGGATGCTCCGGATGCTGTGTCCTCCTCCCCCTTGGGTCCCAACCCTAAGTATCGGGGTCCCCCCCCCCACCACCAAGTTTTGGGGGTCCCCCCCACCCCAAACCTCGGGGGCGATGTAGTCGGGGGTCCCGCAGAAGGTGCGGGTGGTGTTCCCCCCAAACATGTTCTCCTTGCACATCCCGAAGTCGGTGATCTTGACGTGACCCTGAGCGTCCAGCATCACGTTATCCAGCTTCAGGTCCCTACATTTTTGGGGGGGGGGTTCAGGAGGGAGAAGATTTTGGGGGTTCAGGAGGTTTGGGGGGTTTTTTTTTTTTTGGGGGGGTGGGGGTGTGGGTAGTCTCACCGGTAAATAATCCCCTGGTTGTGGAGGAAGAAAAGGCCGATGGCGATTTCCGCAGCGTAAAATCTGGGGGAGGGGGGTTAAAAAAATAAAAAAAAAAGGAGGTGTTGGGGTCACCCCAATATTTGTGGGGAGTTAGGGGTCTCAGGGAGTCCGAGGGGGAAGGATCTGGGGAGGTTGGAGGTGGGTTTGGGGGGTCTTGAGGGTCCAGCAGTGATTGGAGGGGGGCAGAGGGTGGATTTTGGGGCTTTGGGGTGGGTTTTGTGTTGGATTTTGGGGGGTTCAGGGTGGATTTTGGGGGTCGGGGTGGATTTTGGGGGTTTGGGGTTGGATTGTTGGGGGTTTGGGGTAGATTCTGGGGATTTGGAGTTGGTTTTGGGTTGAATTTTGGGGGTTTGGAGTGGATTTTGGGGGTTGGGTTGGGTTTTGGGTTGGATTTGGGGGGGTTCGGAGTGGATTTTGGGGTCTGGGGTGGGTTTGGGGATGGATTTTGGGGGTTTGGAGTGGATTTGGGGGTTCAGGGTGGATTTTGGGGCTTTGGGGTGGGTTTTGGGTTGGATTTTGGGGGTTTGGGGTGGATTTTGGGTTCTGGGGTGTGTTTGGGAATGGATTTTGGGGGGTTCAGGGTGGATTTTGGGGCTTTGGGGTGGGTTTTGGGTTGGAATTTGGAGTTCAGGGTGGGTTTTGGGTTGGTTTTTGGGGGTTTGGGGTTGGATTTTGGGGGTTCGGAGTGGATTTGGGGGTCTGGGGTGGGTTTTGGGTTGGATTTTGAGGGGTTCAATGTGGGTTTTGGGGGTTGGGGTGGATTTTGGGGTCTGGGGTGGGTATTGGGTTGGATTTTTGGGGGATTCAAGGCGGATTTGGGGGTTTTGGGTTGGATTTTGAGGGGTTCAGTGTGGATTTTGAGGGTTGGGGTGGATTTTGGGGTCTGGGGTGGGTTTTGGGTTGGATTTTTGGGGGATTCAAGGCGGATTTGGGGGTTTTGGGTTGGATTTTGAGGGGTTCAGTGTGGATTTTGGGGGTTGGGGTGGATTTTGGGGTCTGGGGTGGGTATTGGGTTGGATTTTTGGGGGATTCAAGGCGGATTTGGGGGTTTTGGGTTGGATTTTGAGGGGTTCAGTGTGGGTTTTGGGGGTTGGGGTGGATTTTGGGGTCTGGGGTGGGTTTTGGGTTGGATTTTTGGGGGATTCAAGGCGGATTTGGGGGGTTTGGGGTGGGTTCTGGGTTGGATTTTGGGGCCTGGGGTGAGTTTTGGGGTTGGGGCGGCTTTGGGGGTGCAGGGACTCACGTGGCGTGGGGCTCGCGGAACTTGCCGACCTGCTGGATGTGGTACATCAGGTCTCCCCCAGTCACATACTCCATCACGAAGTAGAGACGGTCCTGGGGGGCAGAGGGGGCGGCTCCAGTGCTCCCAGTAGCAACCAGTTACCCTCCCAAGTCATCCCAGTTCCTCCCAGTCCCTTCCCATCCCTCCCAGTCCCTCTCAAGCCCTTCCTGTCACCCCTCCCAGTCCCTCCCAGTCCATTCCAGTTGCTCCCAGTCCCTCCCAATGCTTCCTAGTCCATCCAAGTGCTCCCAGTCCCTCCCAGTGCCTCCCAGTCCATCCCAGTGCTCCCAACCCTTCCCACGTCTCACCTCTCAGTCCCTCCCAGTCCCTCCCAGCCCATTCCAATTTCTCCCAGTCACTCCCATAGACACTCCAGTGCTCCCAGTCCCTCCCAGTGCCTCCCAGTCCATCCCAGTGCTCCCAGCCCTTCTCACTTCTCACCTCTCAGTCCCTCCCAGTCCCTCCCAGTGCCTCCCAGTCCATTCCAGTTGCTCCCAGTCCCTCCAAGTCCATTCCAGTTGCTCCCAGTCACTCCCATAGACACTTCAGTGCTCCCAGTCCCTCCCACTTCTCACCTCCCAGTCCCTCCCAGTGCCTCCCAGTCCATCCCAGTGCTCCCAACCCTTCCCACTTCTCACCTCTCAGTCCCTCCCAGTCCCTCCCAGTGCCTCCCAGTTACTCCCATAGACACTCCAGTGCTCCCAGTCCCTCCCAGTGCTCCCAATCCCTCCCACTTCTCACCTCTCAGTCCCTCCTAGTGCCTCCCAGTCCATCCCAGTTACTCCCATAGACACTCCAATGCTCCCAGTCCCTCCCAGTGCCTCCCAGTCCATCCCAGTGCTCCCAGCCCTTCTCACTTCTCACCTCTCAGTCCCTCCCAGTCCCTCCCAGTGCCTCCCAGTCCATTCCAGTTGCTCCCAGTCCCTCCAAGTCCATTCCAGTTGCTCCCAGTCACTCCCATAGACACTTCAGTGCTCCCAGTCCCTCCCACTTCTCACCTCCCAGTCCCTCCCAGTGCCTCCCAGTCCCTCCCAGTGCTCCCAATCCCTCCCACTTCTCACCTCTCAGTCCCTCCTAGTGCCTCCCAGTCCATCCCAGTCCCTCCCAGTGCCTCCCAGTCCCTCCCATTGCCCCCCCAATCCTTCCCCTCCGCCCCTCCCAGTGCCTCCCAGTGCCTCCCAGTGCTCACGTTGGTCTGGAAGGTGGAGTGCAGGTGGGTGAGGAAGTGCGGCCGAGGGCCCAGAGCCAGGACCCTCCTCTCCACCAAGGTACAGGCAGCATCGTCGTCCTGGACAACCACATCCTTCTTCAGGATCTTGATGGCGAAGAGCTCAGAGGTGCCGCGGCGCTCGGCCAGCATCACCTGTGGGGACAGGGCACTGGGAGGGACTGGGAGGCACTGGGAGGCACTGGGAGGGGAGAACTGGCAAGGACTGGGAGCACTGGGATGGACTGGGAGGCACTGGGAAGGACTGGTGGTATTGGGAGGCACTGGGAGGTGAGAAGTGGTAAGGGTTGGAAGCACTGGGAGGGACTGGGAGGCACTGGGAAGTACTGGTGGTACTGGGAGGCATTGGGAGGTGAGAAGTGGTGAGGACTGGGAGCACTGGGAGGGACTGGGAGGCACTGGGAAGGACTGGGAAGCACTGGGAGGGACTGGGAGGGACTGGGAGGGACTGGTTGCACTGGGAGGTGAGAACTGGTAAGGACTGGGAGCACTGGGAGGCACTGGGAAGGATTGGTGGCACTGGGAGGCACTGGTGGGTGAGAAGTGGTAAGGACTGGTGGCACTGGGAGGTGAGTTCAGGGGTTCCCCAGGGGCTCAGGGTTGAGGTTTGGGGGTTCAGGGGTTCCCCAGGGGCTCAGGGTTGAGGTTTGGGGGCTCAGGATTGGGTTTGGGGGTTCAGGGGATCTCCAGGGGCTCAGGGTTGAGGTTTGGAGGTTCAGGGTTGGGGTTTAGGGGTTCAGGGCTTCCCCAGGATCTCGGGGCCAGGTTTCGGGGTGTCTCTCCCCGGTTTCGGGCTCCCACCTTGCCGAAGCTGCCCTTGCCCAGCACCATCAGGAAGCTGAAGTCGCTGAGGTTGGAGCGGCCGGAGGGGAAGAAGCCTCCGCGCGGAGGCTCCGTGGGGCTGGGGGACAGTGGGGGGCACGGGGGGGGGCTGGGCCCGCGGCGAACCTTCTGTGGGGCACAGAGGTTGGGGGTCAAGGTCAGGGGGGGTCAGAGGTTGGGGGTCAGAGGTTGGGGGTCAAGGTCAGGAGCAAAGAGGGGTTGGGGGTGTCAGAGGTTGGGGGGGGTCAAGGTTGGAGGTCAAGGTTGGGGGGTCAGAGGTTGGGGGTCAAGGTTGGGGGTCAAGGTCAGGAGCAAAGAGGGGTTGGGGGTGTCAGAGGTTGGGGGGGGTCAAGGTTGGAGGTCAAGGTTGGGGGGTCAGAGGTTGGGGGTCAAGGTTGGGGGTCAAGGTCAGGAGCAAAGAGGGGTTGGGGGTGTCAGAGGTTGGGGGGGGTCAAGGTTGGAGGTCAAGGTTGGGGGGTCAGAGGTTGGGGGGTCAGAGGTTGGGGGTCAAGGTCAGGAGCAAAGAGGGGTTGGGGGTGTCAGAGGTTGGGGGGGGTCAAGGTTGGAGGTCAAGGTTGGGGGGTCAGAGGTTGGGGGTCAAGGTTGGGGGTCAAGGTCAGGAGCAAAGAGGGGTTGGGGGTGTCAGAGGTTTTGGAGGTCAAGGTTGGGGGGTCAGAGGTTGGGGGTCAAGGTCAGGAGCAAAGAGGGGTCGGGGGGGTCACACTTGGGGGTCAGAGCTCCCCTCACCTCATAGAGCTCCAAGGGGTAATTACAGGCCTGGAAGAGAATGAAAAGAGGGTTTTTTGGGGGGATATGGATCGTTTTTGGGGTCCCAGGGGTTGGGGGGAGTCCTGGGGTGGGGGGAGTTGGGGTCCTGGGGAGGTTTGGGGTCCCAGAGGGGTTTTTTGGGGTCCCCCCACCTCAAACTTGGGTCGGAGGCCACAGTCGTCGGTGTCGGCCACAGGGACATTGTAGTACTCGCCCTCCTCCTGGTTGAGGAGCTTGAACCTGGAGGGAGGAGGTGGTGTGCAAGGCCCTTGTGCAAAAGCCCTGGTGCCCCAGCCCCTCGTGCAAGGTCCTCATACAAAGCCCTAGTGGCTCAGTCCCTCGCGCGAGGCCTCCATGTGAGGCCCCAGTGCCCCAGCCCCTCGTGCGAAGCCCTGGCGCCCCCCTCCGCCAGCCCCTCGTGCCCTGTTGTGTGACAGTGGCTCACCAGCCGTCCACGTGGCCCTTGAGCAGCTCGGCGACGCCGAAGCTCATGGCGCCCATGAAGTCGTTGCGAGACGTGCGATCCCAGTCCCAAACCTCCACCGACAGTCGCCGCTCGGCGTCTCCTGGGCGCAGCGTGCTGCCGGAGAGCCCTCGTGTCACCCTCGTGCGATGGGGGGGACGCCCATGTGCCCCTCCAGTCACCCTCGTGTCCCCTCCAGTCACCCTCGTGCGACGACCTGCACTCCTTTGTGCTCCTGGTGCCACCCCCCATGCCCCTTGGGTCACCTTCGTGTCCCCTCGTGCGATGGACAGGCCTCCCCATGCCCCTTGACTCACCCTCGAGCCCCTCCAGTCACCCTCGTGCGACGTCCAGGTCGCCCCTGCACCCCCCCCATGCCCCTGGGGCCCACCCTGCTGTCCTGCCTGTATCCTCGTGGGAAGGATTCGCACGAGGCTTTGCACGAAGGGCTCACAGGGTCCGTCCAAGGCTTTTACACGAGGGGTTAAGGGGTCAAATTTGGAGGTGAGTTGACAGTGTGAGGGGTTTGGGGTGGAATTTCTCGGAGGAGGGTGTCACACACGAGGGGCGTCGCACGAGGGGGGGGGCTCACAAGAGGAAGGCCTCGTTCCAGACGGGGTTGAGCGTGGCTTTCACCGTCCGCGTCTTCTGCTTGGAGAGGTTCTTGGGGTCCGGGATCAGCTTCAGCTTCACGTAGGGATCCGACAGCCCATTGGGGTCCATGGGGATCAGGTTCCGCGCTTCCCCCACTGCCCCAGGGGAGGGGAGGGCAACAAGGGGTTATCCGAGGCCTGAGTACCCCCAGGGAGGGGGAAATAGGTCCCTTTTTACCCTCGGGGGGGGGGCAGTTGGATCACTTCTATCCCCCAAGAAGGCATTTCTAGGGCAATTTGAGACCCTTTAACCCCCTTTAGGTCCCTTTTACCCCCTGAGGGTGGTGGTTAACCCCCTTTTTGCCCCCTGGGGGGGCAGTTAATCCCCCTTTTTACCCCCGGGGGGGGCAGTTACCGGTGACGTGGAGCTGCTGGCCGGGCAGGGGGTGGATGCGGATCTGCAGCCGCCCTCGTCGCTCCGTGTGGTCGACGCCGCAGAGACTGGGCACCACGTGCACGCAGCGCTTGTGCACGTTCATCTCGCAGCCTGCGGGGGCACCCGGGGGGGGGGGGGGGGGCTCGCACGAGGGGCCTGGCGTGCCTCGCACCCTGCCTGGAACCTGCCCCAAACCCGTCTTGCACAAGAGGTTTGCACGAGGGAACGTGTGTGTGTGTGTGGGGGTGCCTCATGCCCACGTTGCACAGGGCTGTGTGTGAAGGCCTCGCACGAGGGGTTGCACCCACCTCCCACCTACTGTCTGCATGAGCATCGCTCACCTTGCACGAGGCCCCTTGCACAACCCCTCTCCTGCTGTCTGCAAGAAGAGCTCCTTGCACGACAACCCTTGCACGACATCATGACCTGAGGCCCCTCCCGCCCCTTCCTTTGCACGAGCACCTCACACCTACACCCTACCCCCTCCCAGCCAGTGAGCACCTCACACCTACTCCCCCAAAGCCAGGCCTGGCTCCTTGCACGAGACCCCCCCACCCGCCCCCCCCCCCACTCCCAGTGGCCTCCCTCGTGCGTCTCACACACTCACACGAGCACTTCATGCCCTGGTGCACGAGGCCGTAGAGGAGGGAGCCGCAGTGGTCGCAGAAGGTGGGGCTGCTGTAACTGTGCACCTTGAACTTGTGCTTGTTCCGGGGGTCCTGGTTGGGGGGGTGTGTGTGTGCACACGCGTGTGCGAGGGATCAGGGTGGGGGTGGGCATTAGGACCCAGGAACCACTCCAAACCTCCCTATGGATCCAAGACCCCCCCCCCCACCCCCTCATCCCATAGGCCCAAGACTCTCCCTTATAGATCCAAGACCCCCTCATGCCCCCCCCAGGACCCCCCCCCATCCCCAAGACCCTCCTCCCTAGGCTCAAACTCCCCCAACACGGATCTAGGACCCCCCCAGACCCCCCCCTCACATCAGTCTGGGGTCCCTTCCCGGCTCCAGGACACTCGAAGGTGACAAACTCGTGGCAGCGTTTGTGAACCACGAAGCTGCAAACTTGGAGGGGGGAGAGCAGGAGGTGGGGGTCAGAGTCCCCCCCACCCCCAAACACACCCCCCCCCCAGAGACCCCAACCCCCTCCCCAGCCCCAAAATCCCCCCCAATCCCTCCCATCCTCCCTTTTCCACCCCCAGACCTCAATCTTCCCCCTCCCACACCCCACTTTAACCCCCGCCAGGGACCCCAAATTCTCCCCCCAGACCCCAAAATCCCCCCCTCCCTCCCTTTACCCCCCCATCTCCTCAGGGTTGCCTGGCAACTGCCATCCCCGCTGGGCACCATCGTCATGGCAACCGTTATCCTACCCCCCCCCATCACTCCACGCCCCCCCGACAATTGCCCCTCCAGCTCCAATTGCCCCCCAGCCCCTATTGCCCCCCACAGCCCCTATTGCCCCCCCAGCACCTATTGCCCCCACAGCACCTATTGCCCCCCAAGCCCCAACTGCCCCCCCAGCACCTATTGCCCCCCCAGCTCCAATTGCCCCCCAAGCCCCTATTGCCCCCCCAGCCCCCATTACCCTCCCAGTCCCTCTTGCCCCCCCCCCAATTCCAACCCCCCCCTGCCCTTCATGCCTTGGGGGGGGACCCACTGCAAGGGACCAGCAATTGGGGGTGAAGCTGGGGCTGTGGGGCTGGCAATGGGGGTACCGGGGGGAGAAATTGGGGGGGGGGGTCAATAGGGGCAATAGGGGGGTCCTCACCCATGCACTGCAGCCCCTGCTTCCCGATGCCCCTAGAGATGAGAGAGACACTGTCACCTGGGGAGGGGGGGGCGTGGGGGTCCACCAGGCCCCGACCCACATCTATGGGGTGCAGGGGATCCACCTGAGCTGGACCCACACCTATGGGGTCCATAGGTTCTACCTGAGCTGGACCCACATCTATGGGGTCTACGGGTTCCACCTGAGCTGGACCCACATCTATAGGGTCCAGGGGATCCACCTGAGCTGGACCCACATCTATGGGGTGCAGGGGTTCCACCTGAGCTGGACCCACATCTATAGGGTCCAGGGGATCCACCTGAGCTGGACCCACATCTATGGGGTCTATGGGTTCCACCTGAGCTGGACCCACACCTATGGGGTCCATGGTTTCCGCCTGACCTTGACTCCTGTGTCCAGGAGGTCAACCTGACCCAGATGCCGAGGTCCATGGGGGGCACCTGACCCAGAAACCCACTTCTCCGCATCCCTGAGGTCCACCCGACTTGGACACCGGAGCCTCTTGGTCCCCAAGGTCCCTGAGGTCCACCTGACCTGGATGCCTGCTCCTTGAGGTCCATCTGACCCACATATCTGGGTCTGGGGGTCCTTGGGGTCCAGCTGACCACGATGCTTGGTCCGTGGTGTCCACCCAGCCTGGACACCTGGGTCCGTGGGGTCCTTGAGGTCTGGTTGACCTGGACACTTGGGTCCATGAAGTCCTTGAGGTCCCCCTGACCTGGACACCTGGTTCTATGGGGTCTCTGAGGTCCCTCTCACCTGGACACCTGGTTCTATGGGGTCTCTGAGGTCCCTCTCACCTGGACACCTGGTTCTATGGGGTCTCTGAGGTCCCTCTTACCTGGACACCTGGTTCTATGGGGTCTCTGAGGTCCCTCTTACCTGGACACCTGGTTCTATGGGGTCTCTGAGGTCCCTCTCACCTGGACACCTGGTTCTATGGGGTCTCTGAGGTCCACCTGACCCAGACACGTGGATCCATGAAGTCCTTGAAATCCACCTGACCTGGACACCTGGTTCTATGGGGTCCTTGAGGTCTACCTCACCTGGACATCTGGTTCTATGGGGTCTCTGAGGTCCCTCTCACCTGGACACTTGGTTCTATGAGGTCCTTGAGGTCCCCCTGACCTGGACACCTGGTTCTGTGGGGTCCCTGACTCACCAGATGAAGTCAGTGCAGTGGCTGCAGAAGGTCGGTTGCTTGAAGAAGCGAGCGGTGAAGCGATGGCTCTTGACCTCGTGGACCACCTTGTGCCTCAGAGCCCCACGGCGGCAGAAGAGTGGCCGCGGCGCCCCCCGCTCGCCCTCCGGCCCGGCCAGCGCCATCCACACCGACCCACGGACACCACGGACGGACCCACGGATGCAGCCGGCGACAGGGGCTGCGGGGGGAACAAGGGAGAGGTGGGGGCTGGATGGGCTCATGGGGCTGGGGTGGACCCAGGGACACCAGGAGGGACCCATGGACACCTGGATAGACCCACAGACACCTGGATAGACCCACAGACACCTGGAGGGACACCAGGAGGGACCCACAGACACCAGGATAGATCCATGGACACCAGGAGGGACCCACGGACACCTGGATGGACCCACAGACACCTGGAGAGACACCAGGAGGGACCTATGGACACCTGGATGGACCCACAGACACTAGGAGAGACGCCAAGAGGGACCCACGGACACCTGGATAGACCCACGGACACCACGATGGACCCACAGACACCAGGAGAGACACCAGGAGGGACCTATGGACACCTGGATGGACCCACAGACACCAGGATGGACCCACAGACACCTGGAGGGACCCATGGATTGTAGATGGACCCATGAATTTCCACACGAGCCTATGAACACCTGGACGGACTTACAGACACCTGGACGGACCCACAGACACCAAGAGGGGGGCCCATGGATGCTCGGACAGACCCACAGACACCCGGAGGAAGCCACGGACTTGCGGACGGACCCACAGACACCGGGAGGGACTCATGGACACCTGGAGGGCCCGAGGCCACCTGGATGGACGCACAGACAGCAGGATGGACCCACAGACCCACAGTGTGAGCTCCCAGACCCACGGAGAGACGGACGGACGGACACGCAGACAGCCTCGTGGAGCTGCCTCCCCCTTGCGGGTGACTCACGGACACCAGAGCCGAGTCCGCCCACCCACTCGCCCACGGACGGACGGACGGACCCACGGATGGACCCACAGGTTGGGCAGACAGACAGACCGACCCATGGGCAGAGCCCACAGGCCAAGGGACACATCCATGGACAGACAGATGGACGGACAGACCCGTGGGCAGAGCCCACAGGCCAAGGGACAGATCCACGGACAAGCCAGACCGACGGCCACATGGATAGTGAAGCATGGATGGACAGACAGATGGACAGAGGGACCTTGGACAGAGCCTACAAGCAGATGGACAGACAGATGGACCTGTGGATGGTGGAGCCGCAGACGGACAGACAGACATGGGCAGGTGGGCCTTGGACAGACCCACAGACAGACAGACCTGTGGGGAGACAGACAGACGGACAAGCCATGGGCTGACCCCACGGATGGACCCACAGACAGACCAATGGGTGGACCCATGGCTGGAGGAGCAGACAGACAGACAGACCTCGGCGAGAGCCAGGGATGGATGGACAGACAGACGGAAGGACTGTGGCTGAACCCCCCGAGATGGACAGACAGAGCCCTCCAGGGAGGGGCCGGACAGACGGACAGACCCCACCGACACCCTCCCTCCCCCCTTAGGGCACGGACCTGCAGCCGCCGGACAGACGGACGGACAGAGCCCAGAGACAGACAGACAGACAGACAGGGAGGTGCGGCCGCGGCAGGAGGGGGTGGGGCTTAGGGAGGGAGAAGGGGGCGGGGCCTGGGGAGGGGGCGGGGCCAAAGGAGGCAGCCCCAGCCCTGCGGCTGAGGGAGGGGGCGTGGCCTGAGAGGAGGGGGGGGGGCGTGGCTTGACTAGTGGGCGTGGCCTGAGGAGGGATGATCAGGAGGACTCACAGCCTATAGGGGAGGGGCGTGGCCTTAAAGGGGGCGTGGCCTTAAAGGGGGGCGTGACCTTAAAGGGGTAAGGCCTTAAAGGGGCGTGGCCTGGCAGGAGGGGGCGAGGCCACATGCGGCATCAGCCTGGAGGAGGGGCCGTGGCCTGAAGGGCAGGTAGGGTCTGCTCTATGGTGAGGGGGAAGGCAGCAAGATATTGGGGTGGAGGGGGGGGGGGCAGCTTTTGGGGGGGCTGAAGGTGTCATGTTGGGGGGTGTGGATGGGATTTGGGGTGAGGAGGAGCTTTTGGGGAGTGGGGGGGACACACACCTTGAGGAGGGGGTGGGGGGTAGAATGGGGAGGGGAGATGGGGGATGGGGGGTACAGCCTGGGGAGGGGGAGAAGGTGTTGGGGGGGGGGTGGTTTATGGGGGGTCGGGGGGGGGGCAGGGTCTACCCCATAGCGGGGGTGGGGAGGGTCTGTGGGATGTGTGGGGCAAGATGGGGGTCAAAGTATGCTCCATGGTGGGGGAGGGGAGGCAGCCTTGGTGGGGGGGGCTGGGGGGGGGGGGGGGGGAAGGTGTCCTTTTCTTCCCAACCCCCCCCTCTTTAATCCCTGGGGGTTGGGAAAGGCGGACGTGTCCCTGGGGGAGGCAGCGACCCAGATCTGATGGAATGTGGGACGTGGGGAGGGGGGGGGGCAGGGCCAGGCCCTCGGGACCCCCAACCCCCCCCTCAAGGTCCCCCCCCCCATCCCACCTTTCTACCCCCATCTCCCCCCAACCCCCCCTCAAGGTCACCCCCCCCCACCCCTTCCTGCCCCATCTCCCCCCAATCCCCCTCAAGTTCCCCCCCCACCCCCCTTCCTGCCCCCATCTCCCCCCAACCCCCCCCTCAAGGTCACCCCCCCCACCCCTTCCTGCCCCATCTCCCCCCAACCCCCCCCAAGGTCCCCCCCATCACCCCCCAACCCCCCCTCAAGGTACCCCCCTCCCCCTTACTGCCCCCATCTCCCCCTAACCCCCCCCCTCAAGGTCTCCCCCCATCTCCCCTTCCTACCCCCATCTCCCCCCCCCCCCCCCCCTTGCCCCCATCTCCCCCAACCCCCCCTCAAGGTCGTCCCCCCCCCCCTTCCTGCTCCCCATCTGCCCCCAACCCCCCCACCCCAAGGTCCCCCTCCCCATCTCTCCACACTCTCTCTCAGCTTTTCTTACCTTTATTGCCATCCCACCCCCCATCCCTCTCCCCAATTTAAGGCCTCGGTGATTCCAGACCCCTCCCCCCCTACCCTGACCCCACTAGGTCCTGCCCCATAGGAGGATGCACAACCCCCTTAGGGGCCTGATCCTGCCCCAGAGGGGAACCTGGACCCCTCTAGAGCCAAATCCTGCCCCATAGGTGGATGCACAACCCCCTTAGGGACCTGATCCTGCCCCATAGGTGGATGCACAACCCCCTTAGGGACCTGATCCTGCCCCATAGGAGGGTGCACAACCCCCTTAGGGGCCTGATCCTGCCCCAGAGGGGAACCTGGACCCCTCTAGAGCCAAATCCTGCCCCATAGGTGGATGCACAACCCCCTTAGGGGCCTGATCCTGCCCCATAGGTGGATGCACAACCCCCTTAGGGACCTGATCCTGCCCCATAGGTGGATGCACAACCCCCTTAGGGACCTGATCCTGCCCCATAGGAGGGTGCACAACCCCCTTAGGGGCCTGATCCTGCCCCAGAGGGGAACCTGGACCCCTCTAGAGCCAAATCCTGCCCCATAGGTGGATGCACAACCCCCTTAGGGACCTGATCCTGCCCCAGAGGAGGATGCACGACCCTCTCAGGGGCCCAATCCTTCCCCCTCAGGCCCTGAGCAGCACCAGCCTGCCTGTCTGCACCATGTCGACGCCGTAGGCCAGCAGGTTGAGGGCGGTGAGCAGGGCCACCAGCACCTGTCGGTCCCAGGGGCAGGTGGGGCCGCACCCCCCGGGTCGCCGGCTGCGTCCCCCCATCTCGTCGCGGAAGGCGTAGAGGGGCCAGAGGACGACGGCCACGGCGTAAGCGGCCGCGCCCAGGGCGGCGTAAAGCCCCAGCGCCCGCCGCGTGCCCACGGGGTCCTGCATCCACCCCCAGCACCCCCAGCCCCACAGAAAACCCCCCACCAGCAGCGTCCCCAGCGCGAAGGACACGCAGTAGATGCCCAAGCACCAGCGCCAGGCTTCGGGGCCCGAGCCGGCGCCCAGCTCGGCCGCCAGGCCCAGCAGGAGGAGGGCGAGGAAGGTCTCGGTGATCTTGAGGAGGCCGGACGGGGTGGCCAAGTATGGGGCCGTTTGGCCCGGTTTGGCCCGGTGGCGGAAGACCTCGGCGGCGTAAAGCAAGGTGGCCAAGCAGGAGGCGGCGGTGGCCGCCGCGCGGAGGGCACGAGGCCGTTGGGCGTCGCGGGGAATCCCTGAGGTGGCCCAAGGGCCAGATGACGGAGGCGGCGGCGCAGGCCAAGGCGGCGGCCGTGGCCAAGGCCAAGGGGAGGTCGAGGCCGCTGGGTGGGGCAGGCGGCCCAGGGCCTCGGCGAGGAGGAGGAGGAGGGTGAAGGCGAAGCAGAGGGCCCAGGCGGCCACGCAGCCGTCGCCCTCGCCCGCCAGCCAGGGCCCGGCCGCCGAGGCCGTGCTGAAGGCCAGGCAGCAGCTCAGCGCCTGCGCCCAGCGCAGCGGCGACGACAGCGGCACACGGCACTGCGTCGGCATCAGGGCTGAGAGAGAGAGGGGAGAGAAATGGGGTTAGAGGGGGGACAACGGGGAGAAATGGGGGAGAAATGGGGGTGAGAGGGGGAAATTGGGGGAGAAATGGGGTTAGAGAGGGGAAAAGGGGGAGAAATGGGCGTTAGGAGAGAGAAATTGGGGAGAAAAGGGGTTAGAGAGGGGAAATGGGGGAGAAATAGAGGTTAGAGGGGGGAAAAGGGGGTTAGAGAGGGGAATTAGGGGAGAAATGGGGGTGAGGGGGGGAAATGGGGGAGAAATAGAGGTTAGAGGGGGAAATGGGGGAGAAAAGGGGGTTACAGAGGGGAAATAGGGGAGAAGTGGTGGCTAGGGAGGAAAAGAGGGGTTAGAGGGGGAGAAATGGGGGGAGAGGGGGAGAATGGGAGAGAAGGGGTGGTTAGAGAAGGAAAAGAGGGGTTAGAGGGGGAGAAATGGGGGTTAGAGAAGGGAAAAGGGGGTTAGAGAGGGGAAATGGGAGAGAAACGGGGGTGAGAGGGGGAAATGGGAGAGAAGTGGGGGGGGGAGAGAGGGGAAATGGGGGAGAAAAGGGGGTTAGAGAGGGGAAACGGGGGAGAAATGGGGGTTAGAGGAGGAAAATAGGGTTAGAGGGGAAGAAATGGGGGAGAAATGGGGGTGAGAGGAGGAAAAGAGGGGTTAGAGGGGGAGAAATGGGGGTTAGAGAGGGGAAATGGGGGAGAAGTGGCCGTTAGGGGGAGGAAATGGGGGAGAAATGGGGGTGAGAGAGGGGGAAACGGGGGAGAAGTGGTGGTTAGAGGAGGAAAATAGGGGTTAGAGGGAAGAAATGGGGAGACAAGGGGGTTAGAGGGGAAATGGTGAGAGAAAAGGGGGTGAGAGAAGCGGAAATAGAAGAGAAATGGCAGTTAGGGAGGAAATGGGGGAGAAAAGGGGGCGAGAGAGGGAAAACGGGGGAGAAGTGGCTGTTAGGGGAGGAAAATAGGGGTTAGAGGGGGAGAAATGGGGGAGACATGGGGGTTGGAGGGGAAAATGGGGAGAAAAGGGAGTTGGGGGGAGAAAGAGGAGAGAAACGGGGGTTGGAGGGAGAACCTGGGGAGAGAAGGGGGGCTCGGGCGGGAGAAGAGGGAGTTTTGAGGCCCAAAATAAGGGATTCTGGGAAAGATTGAAGGTTTGGGGAATGTCCCTGTGGTTGGGAAGGTTGTAGGAGCCTTAGGGGGGTGTCTCAGGGGTTTGGGGTGGATCCCTGGGGTTTGGGTGGGGCCCAGGGCTTTGGGGTGGGGGGGTGTCCCAGAGGATTTTTGGGGTCTCAGGGGTAGGTGGAGAGGCCCAGGGTGGGTTTGGGGTGGAGGGAGCAGGGAATTAAGAGGGTCAAGGGGTTTTGGGGGGGTCACCAGTTTTTGGGGAGCCCCAAGGTGGGGTCCTTGGGCTTGGGGGGTGATTCCAGTGGGTTTGGGGGATCCCAAAGGGTTTGGAGGGGTCCCTCGGGCTGGGGGGGGGGAGGGGCCGCTCAGGCTGATGCCCATATAAGGCACTGAAGAATCTACTTCCCCCCCCCCCCCCCCCACATCCTGTAAAAGGGGGAAAAGG
>JAUMJK010002301.1:0-29737 GCA_033558105.1 Coccyzus lansbergi | reverse complement strand
GATGGAGGAGGAAGAGATGGGGATGGAGATGGGGATGGAGATGGAGGAGGAAGAGATGGAGATGGAGATGGGGATGGGGATGGAGATGGAGATGGAGGAGGAAGAGATGGGGATGGAGATGGGGATGGAGATGGAGGAGGAAGAGATGGAGATGGAGATGGAGATGGAGATGGAGATGGAGATGGAGATGGGGGGGGTTGGACACGGCCCCTGCGGCTCCTTCTCCTGCTCGGGATGCCTGGTGTGGTGCCAGGCACTGGCTCACTGCCCCGTGCGGCTCTCAAAGGCCCTTTGTGTGTCCCCAAGCGCCGCAGTTGGCCATTGGGCTTGCATCTGGCCTGGCATAGGGGGGGGGGGGGGGTAAGGCTGGACCCGGGGGCTTCATCTGCGGCACTGGGCTCTGTGGGGCAGAGGAGGGCTCCGTGGGGCAGAGCAGGACTCCGTGGGGCAGAGCTGGTCTCCATGGGGCAGAGCTGGTCTCTATGGGGCAGAGCTGGTCTCTATGGGGCAGAGATGGGCTCCATGGGGCAGTGATGGTTCCGTGGGTTTGAATTGGGTTCCGTGGGGCAGAGCCGGATTCTGTGGGGCAGAGCCGGTCTCTGTGGGGCAGAGCTGGGTTCCATGGAGCAGTGATGGTTCCGTGGGGCAGAACCAGGCTCTACGGGGCAGAGCTGGGTTCCATGGAGCTGTCATGGTTCCATGGGGCAGCAGTAGTTTCCATGGAGCAGTGATGGTTCCATAAGGTTGACTTGGTCTCCATGGGTCAGAACCAGTCTCCATGGGGCAGAGCTGGTCTCCATGGGGCAGAGCCGGTCTCTATGGGTCAGAGTCGGGTTCTATAGGGCAGAGCCAGGTTCTATAGGGCAGAGCTGGGTTCCATGGAGCTGTCATGGTTCCATGGGGCAGCAGTAGTTTCCATGGAGCAGTGATGGTTCCATAGGGTTGACTTGGGCTCTATGGGGCAGAGCCGGTCTCCATGGGGCAGAGCCAGTCTCTATGGGGCAGAGCCAGTCTCTATGGGTCAGAGCCGGCTTCTATAGGGCAGAGCTGGGTTCCATGGAGCTGTGAGAGTTTCCATGGAGCAGTGATGGTTCCATAGGGTTGACTTGGGCTCCATGGGTCAGAGCCAGTCTCTATGGGCAGAGCCGGTCTCTATGGGGCAGAACTGGTCTCTATGGGGCAGAGCCGGCTTCTATAGGGCAGAGCTGGGTTCCATGGAGCTGTGAGAGTTTCCATGGAGCAGTGATGGTTCCATAAGGTTGACTTGGGCTCCGTGGGTCAGAACCGGGCTCCGTGGGGCAGAACCGGGTTCTATAGGGCAGAGCCAATCTCTATGGGTCAGAGCCGGTCTCTATGGGGCAGAGCCGGTCTCTATAGGGCAGAGCTGGGTTCCATGGAACTGTCATGGTTCCATGGAGCAGCAGTAGTTTCCATGGAGCAGTGATGGTTCCATAGGGTTGACTTGGTCTCCATGGGGCAGAGCCGGTCTCTATGGGACAGAGAGGTCTCCATCCTCATCCCCATCTCCATCCCCATCCCCACCTCCCGGTTGTTGCGGCAGGTGGAGGTGGAGGTGGAGAGCATGGACAAGGCCGGCAACTTCATCGGGTGGCTGCACGTGGAAGGCGTCAACCTGTCGGTGGCCCTGGTGGAGCAGGCCCTGTCCAGGGTGCACTTCACGGCCGAGCGCAGCCCCTACTGCAAAGCCCTGGCGGCCGCCGAGGAGCACGCCAAGCAGAGGAAGGAGAAGGTGAGGGGAGGGGACACCACCGCGAGGGATGTCACTGGGTCTGGAGATGTCACCAGCCCAAAGGGGGACCCAGTGTCTGGAGGTGGCACCAGCCCGAAGGGGTCACCATGTCTGGAGGTGACACCAGCCCGAAGGGGTCACCATGTCTGGAGGTGGCACCAGCCCAAAGGGGTCACCATGTCTGGAGGTGTCACCAGCCCCAAGGGGGACCCAGTGTCTGGAGGTGGCACCAGCCCAAAGGGGTCACCGTGTCTGGAGGTGGCACCAGCCCCAAGGGGTCGCTGTGCCTGGAGGTGGCACCAGCCCAAAGGGGTCACCGTGTCTGGAGGTGGCACCAGCCCAAAGGGGTCACTGTGCCTGGAGGTGGCACCAGCCCCAAGGGGTCACCATGTCTGGAGGTGGCACCAGCCCAAAGGGGTCACTGTGTCTGGAGGTGTCACCAGCCTGAAGGGGGACCCAGTGTCTGGAGGTGGCACCACCTCAAGGGACATCCCCATGTCTGGAGGTGACACCACTGTGAGGGATGTCACTGGGTCTGGAGATGTCACCAGCCCGAAGGGGGGGGGACCCTGTGCCTGGAGGTGTCACCAGCCTGAGGGATGTCTCTGCACCAAGAGATGTTCCCACCTCAAGGGTCGCACTCGCCCCAAGAGGTGTCACCAGCTCATCTGAGGAGATGTCCCCAACCCCAAGAGACGTCACCATCTGAAGAGATGTCACCAGCCCAAGGGATGTCCCCACCCTGAGAGGTGTCTCCATGGGAAGGGACGTCCCCAGCCCCAGGGATGTCCCCACCCCGAGAGATGTCATCGTCTGGAGAGATGTCCCCAACCCAAGAGACGTTCCCACCCCAAGGGACGTCCCCAGCCCGAGATATGTCCCCGTCTGGAGAGATGTCCCCACCCCAGGGTCTCTCTGGCTCCTGGTGCCTTCACCCCCTTATCCGGCGGCTTCAAGCGTCGCCGACCGTGGTGTCCCCCCCCCCCCCCCAACCCTCGTGTTGGTGTCCCCAACCCCCAGGTGTGGTCCCACTACGAGGAGGCCCCCGTGGAGGAGGTGGTGCCGGTGCTGGAGGAGAAGGAGCGGACGGCCAACTACAAACCCGTCTTCGTCACCGAGATCACCGACGACCTCCACTTCTACGTGCAGGACGTGGAGACCGGTGAGGGGTGGCCCCACGCAGAGGTGGCCCCATGGAGAATGTCCCCAGAGAGAGTTAGAGATGGAGAGTTGTCCCCATGGAGAGTTGTCCCCATGGAGAGTTGTCCCATAGAGAGTTGTCCCCATAGAGATTGTCCCCATAGAGAGTTATGGATGGAGAGTTGTCCCCATAGAAAGTTAGAGATGGAGAGTTGTCCCCATGGAGAGTTGTCCCCATGGAAATTGTCCCCATGGAGAGTTGTCCCCATGGAGAGTTGTCCCCATGGAGATTGTCCCATGGAGAGTTGTCCCCATGGAGAGTTGTCCCCATGGAGATTGTCCCCATAGAGATTGTCCCCATGGAGCGTTGCCCCCATGGAGATTGTCCCCATGGAGATTTGTCCCCATGGAGAGTTATGGATGGAGAGTTGTCCCCATGGAAAGTTAGAGATGGAGAGTTGTCCCCATAGAGAGTTGTCCCAATGGAGATTGTCCCCATAGAGAGTTGTCCCAATGGAGATTGTCCCATGGAGAGTTGTCCCCATGGAGAGTTGTCCCCATGGAGAGTTGTCCCAATGGAGAGTTGTCCCCATAGAGAGTTATGGATGGAGAGTTGTCCCCATGGAGAGTTGTCCCAATGGAGAGTTGTCCCCATGGAGAGTTATGGATGGAGAGTTGTCCCCATAGAAAGTTAGAGATGGAGAGTTGACCCCATGGAGAGTTGACCCCATGGAGAGTTGTCCCAATGGAGATTGTCCCCATAGAGACTTGTCCCCATAGAGAGTTGCCCCCATGGAGATTGTCCCATGGAGAGTTGTCCCCATGGAGAGTTATAGATGGAGATTGTCCCCATGGAGAGTTCTCCCCATGGAGAGTTGTCCCCATGGAGAGTTATGGATGGAGAGTTGTCCCCATGGGAGAGTTGTCCTCATAGAGATTGTCCCCATGGAGATTGTCCCATGGAGAGTTGTCCCCATAGAAAGTTAGAGATGGAGAGTTGTCCCCATGGAGAGTTGACCCCATGGAGAGTTGTCCCCATGGAGAGTTATGGATGGAGAGTTGTCCCCATGGGAGAGTTGTCCTCATAGAGATTGTCCCCATGGAGAGTTGTCCCCATGGCTCATTGTCCCCACGGCGATTATCCTCATGGATCATTGTCCCCATTGATTGTTGTCCCCACGGAGAGTTGTCCTCATAGAGAGTTGTCCTCATAGAGAGTTGCCCCATGGAGAGTTGCCCCATGGAGAGTTGTCCCCATGGAGAGTTGTCCTCATAGAGATTGTCCCCATGGAGAGTTATGGATGGAGAGTTGTCCCCATAGAAAGTTAGAGATGGAGAGTTGTCCCCATGGAGAGTTGTCCCAATGGAGAGTTGTCCCCATAGAGAGTTGTCCCCATGGAGAGATATAGATGGAGAGTTGTCCCCATGGAGATTGTTCCATGGAGAGTTGACCCCATGGAGATTTGTCCCCATGGAGAGTTGTCCCCATGGAGAGTTGTCCCCATTGATTGTTGTCCCCATGGAGAGTTAAAGATGGAGAGTTGTCCCCATAGAAAGTTAGAGATGGAGAGTTGACCCCATGGAGAGTTGTCCCAATGGAGATTGTCCCCATGGAGAGTTGTCCCCATGGAGATTATCCCCATGGAGATTGTCCCCATGGAGATTGTCCCCATAGATAGTTTTCCCCATAGAGATTGTCCCCATGAAGACTTGTCCCCATGGATCATTGTTCCCATGGAGAGTTGTCCCCACGGAGAGTTGTCCACATGGAAATTGTCCCCATAGAGAGTTGTCCCCATGGAGATTGTCCCCATGAAGAGTTGTCCCCATTGATTGTTGTCCCCATGGAGATTGTCCCCATGGAGTGTTGTCCCCATGGAGAGTTATGGATGGAGAGTTGTCCCCATGGGAGAGTTGTCCTCATAGATCATTGTTCCCATTGAGAGTTGTCCCCACGGAGAGTTGTCCCCATGGAGATTGTCCCCATGGAGAGTTGTCCCCATGGAGATTGTCCCCATGAAGAGTTGTCCCCATTGATTGTTGTCCCCATGGAGAGTTATAGATGGAGATTGTCCCCATGGAGAGTTCTCCCCATGGAGAGTTATGGATGGAGAGTTGTCCCCATGGGAGAGTTGTCCTCATAGAAATTGTCCCCACGGAGAGTTGTCCCCATAGAGAGTTGTCCCCATGACTCATTGTCCCCACAGCGATTATCCTCATGGATCATTGTCCCCATTGATTGTTGTCCCCACGGAGAGTTGTCCCCATAGAGAGTTGTCCCCATGACTCATTGTCCCCACGGCGATTATCCTCATGGATCATCGTCCCCATTGATTGTTGTCCCCACGGAGAGTTGTCCCCACGGCTTGTTGTCCCCATAGAGATTGTCCCGTGGCCCGTTGTCCCCACGGATCGTTGTCCCCACGGCTGCTTGTCCTTGTCCCCAGGGGCTCAGCTGGAGAAGCTGATGGAGAACATGCGAGCGGAGGTGTCTGCCCACCCCCCGGTGGAAGGCGCCTTCGTCCCTCGCCGAGGGGACTTCTGCATCGCCAAGTTCGTCGACGGAGAGTGGTGAGTGAGGCGGGGAGGTCCCATCCCACCCCTCACCCCCAAAAACCCTCGGGGGGAAGCTTCGGGGTCACCCCCCAACCCCCAACTCCTCCTCCCCAGGTACCGAGCCAGGGTGGAGAAGGTGGAGTCTCCGGCCAAGGTTCACATCTTCTACATCGACTACGGGAATGTGAGTGTCCCAGCAGCCCCTGGGGCCCCTCCTGGGGCTGACAGCGTGGATCCCACCACGAGGTCCCATCACTGATATCCTGGATCCAACCAGGAGGTCCCATCAGCCCCTGGGGCCTCTCCTGGGGTTGATATCCTGGATCCCACCAGGAGATCCCATCATTGATATCCTAGATCCAACCAGGAGGTCCCATCAGCCCCTGGGGCCTCTCCTAGGGTTTATATCCTGGATCCCACCAGGAGATCCCATTGTTGATATCGTGGATCCCACCAGGAGACCCCATCACCCCTCAGATCCCACCAGGATGTCCCATCAGCCCCTGGGGCCTCTCCTGGGGCTGATATCGTGGATCCCACCAGGAGATCCCATCACTGATATCCTGGATCCAACCAGGAGGTCCCATCAGCCCCTGGGGCCCCTCCTGGGGCTGATATCGTGGATCCCACCTGGAGATCCCATTGTTGATATCATGGATCCCACCAGGAGGTCCCATTGTTGATATCGTGGATCCCACCAGGAGACCCCATCACCCCTCAGATCCCACCAGGATGTCCCATCAGCCCCTGGGGCCCCTCCTGGGGCTGACAGCGTGGATCCCACCACGAGGTCCCATCACTGATATCCTGGATCCAACCAGGAGGTCCCATCAGCCCCTGGGGCCTCTCCTGGGGTTGATATCGTTGATCCCACCAGGAGGTCCCATCACTGATATCATAGATCCCGTCATTGATAACCTGGATCCCACCGGGAGGTCCCATCAGCCCCTGGGGTCCCACCGGGAGGTCCGATCAGCCCCTGGGTCCCCTCCTGCTCCATTCCTGACCCCCTGTAGCCCCCCGAGATGTCCCCTCAGCCCTTCAAGATGTCCCCTCAGCCCCTGAGATGTCCCCTCAGCCCCTCGAGACGTCCCCTCAGCCCCTTGAGATGTCCCTCTCACCCCCCCAGATGTCCCCTGACCCCCGAGATGTCCCCTCAACCCCTCAAGACGTCCCCTCAGCCCCTCAAGATGTCCCCTCAACCCCTCAAGACGTCCCCTCAGCCCCTCAAGATGTCCCCTCAGCCCCTCGAGATGTCCCTCTCACCCCCCCAGATGTCCCCTGACCCCCTAGATGTCCCCTCAGCCCTTCAAGATGTCCCCTCAACCCCTCAAGATGTTCCCTCAGCCCCTCAAGATGTCCCCCTCACCCCCCCAGATGTCCCCTGACCCCCAAGATGTCCCCTCAACCCCTCAGGACGTCCCCTCAGCCCTTCAAGATGTCCCCTCAGCCCCCAAGAATGTCCCTTTGGACCCCCTAGATGTCCCCTCAGCCCCTCGAGATGTCCCCTCAGCCCCTTGAGATGTCCCTCTCACCCCCCCCAGATGTCCCCTGACCCCCGAGATGTCCCCTCAACCCCCCAGATGTCCCCTGACCCCCTAGATGTCCCCTCAGCCCCTCGAGATGTCCCCTCAGCCCTTCAAGATGTCCCCCTCACCCCCCTAGATGTCCCCTGACCCCTGAGATGTCCCTTCAACCCCTCAGGATGTCCCCTCAGCCCCTCGAGATGTCCTCTCAGCCCTTCAAGATGTCCCCTCAGTCCCTTGAGATGTCCCCTCAGCCCCTCGAGATGTCCCCTCAGCCCCTTGAGATGTCCCCCTCAGCCCCCCCAGATGTCCCCTGACCCCCACGATGTCCCCTCAACCCCTCAGGACGTCCCCTCAGCCCTTCAAGATGTCCCCTCAGCCCCCAAGAATGTCCCTTTGGACCCCCTAGATGTCCCCTCAGCCCTTCAAGATGTCCCCCTCACCCCCCCAGATGTCCCCTGACCCCCGAGATGTCCCCTCAGCCCCTCAAGATGTCCCCTCAGCCCCTTGAGATGTCCCCCTCACTCCCCCCAGATGTCCCCTGAACCCCGAGATGTCCCCTCAGCCCCTCGAGACGTCCCCTCAGCCCCTTGAGATGTCCCCCTCACCCCCCTAGATGTCCCCTGACCCCCACGATGTCCCCTCAACCCCTCAGGACGTCCCCTCAGCCCCTCGAGATGTCCGCTCAGCCCTTCAAGATGTCCCCTCAGCCCCTCGAGATGTCCTCTCAGCCCTTGGGGATGTCCCTTGGGGATGTCCCCTCGGCCACCCAAGATGTCCCCTGACCCCCGGGATGTCCCCGTGTCCCCCCCCCTTCCCCCGCAGAAGGAGACCCTCCCGGCGTCCCGCCTGGCCGCCCTGCCCCCGCCCTTCAGCCCCCGCGTCCTCCCGCCTCAGGCCACCGAGTACCGATTCGCATTCATCCAGGTGCCCCAGGACGTGAGTAACGGCCACTGGGAGCACTGGGAGGTGCTGGGAGCACTGGGAGGTGCTGGGAGCACTGGGAGGTGGTGGGAAGACTGGGAGGTAGTGGGAAGACTGGGAGCACTGGGAGCTGATGGGCTGACTGGGAGATGATGGGAAGACTGGAGGTGATGGAAGGACTCAGAGATGATGGGAGCACTGGGAGGTGATGGGAGCACTGGGAGGTGGTGGGAAGACTGGGAGATGATGGGAGCACTGGGAGGTGGTGGGAAGACTGGGAGATGATGGGAGCACTGGGAGGTGGTGGGAAGACTGGGAGATGATGGGAGCACTGGGAGGTGGTGGGAGCACTGGGAGGTGGTGGGAAGACTGGGAGATGATGGGATGATTGGAAGATGATGGGAGCACTGGGAGATCCTGGGATGACTGGAGATGATTAGAGATGCTGGGATGACTGGGAGATGCTGGGATGACTGGAGATGAGCTGATGGGAGCACTGGGAGCTGATGGGCTGACTGGGAGGTGATGGGAAGACTGGAGGTGATGGAAGGACTCAGAGCTGATGGGAGCACTGGGAGGTGCTGGGAGCACTGGGAGGTGGTGGGAGCACTGGGAGGTGCTGGGAGAACTGGGAGGTGGTGGGAAGACTGGGAGCACTGAGAGCTTGTGGGAGCACTGGGAGCTGATGGGCTGACTGGGAGATGATGGGAAGACTGGAGGTGATGGAAGGACTCAGAGATGATGGGAGCACTGGGAGGTGATGGGAGCACTGGGAGGTGGTGGGAGCACTGGGAGGTGGTGGGAAGACTGGGAGATGATGGGAAGACTGGGAGCTGATGGGATGACTGGAGATGCTGGGATGATTGGAAGACGATGGGAGCACTGGGAGATCCTGGGATGACGGGAGATGATTAGAGATGCTGGGATGACTGGGAGATGCTGGGATGACTGGAGATGAGCTGATGGGATGACTGGGAGGTGATGGGCTGACTGGGAGATGATGGGAAGACTGGAGGTGATGGAAGGACTCAGAGCTGATGGGAGCACTGGGAGCTGAATGGATGACTGGGAGGTGATGGGAGCACTGGGAGGTGATGGGAGCACTGGGAGGTGGTGGGAGCACTGGGAGGTGGTGGGAGCACTGGGAGGTGGTGGGATGACTGGGAGGTGGTGGGAGCACTGGGAGGTGGTGGGAGCACTGGGAGGTGGTGGGAGCACTGGGAGGTGATGGGAGAACTGGGAGGTGATGGGAGCACTGGGAGGTGATGGGAGCACTGGGAGGTGGTGGGAGAACTGGGAGGTGATGGGAGCACTGGGAGGTGGTGGGAGCACTGGGAGGTGATGGGAGCACTGGGAGGTGGTGGGAGAACTGGGAGGTGGTGGGAGCACTGGGAGGTGGTGGGAGAACTGGGAGGTGGTGGGAGCACTGGGAGGTGATGGGAGCACTGGGAGGTGGTGGGAGCACTGGGAGGTGGTGGGAGCACTGGGAGGTGGTGGGAGAACTGGGAGGTGGTGGGAGCACTGGGAGGTGATGGGAGCACTGGGAGGTGGTGGGAGCACTGGGAGGTGATGGGAGCACTGGGAGGTGGTGGGAGAACTGGGAGATGATGGGAGCACTGGGAGATGGTGGGAAGACTGGGAGATGATGGGATGATTGGAAGATGATGGGAGCACTGGGAGCTGAATGGATGATTGGAAGACAATGGGAGCACTGGGAGATCCTGGGATGACTGGAGATGATTAGAGATGCTGGGATGACTGGGAGATGCTGGGATGACTGGAGATGAGCTGATGGGAGCACTGGGAGCTGATGGGCTGACTGGGAGGTGATGGGAAGACTGGAGGTGATGGAAGGACTCAGAGCTGATGGGAGCACTGGGAGGTGGTGGGAGCACTGGGAGGTGATGGGAGAACTGGGAGGTGGTGGGAAGACTGGGAGATGATGGGAGCACTGGGAGGTGGTGGGAGCACTGGGAGGTGGTGGGAGAACTGGGAGGTGATGGGAGCACTGGGAGGTGGTGGGAGCACTGGGAGGCAGTGGGAAGACTGGGAGGTAGTGGGAAGACTGGGAGCACTGGGAGCTGATGGGCTGACTGGGAGATGATGGGAAGACTGGAGGTGATGGAAGGACTCAGAGCTGATGGGAGCACTGGGAGCTGAATGGATGACTGGGAGGTGATGGGAGCACTGGGAGGTGATGGGAGCACTGGGAGGTGGTGGGAGCACTGGCAGGTGGTGGGAAGACTGGGAGATGATGGGAGCACTGGGAGGTGATGGGAGCACTGGGAGGTGATGGGAGAACTGGGAGGTGCTGGGATGATTGGAAGATGATGGGAGCACTGGGAGCTGAATGGATGACTGGGAGGTGATGGGAGCACTGGGAGATGATGGGAGCACTGGGAGGTGGTGGGAGCACTGGGAGGTGCTGGGAGAACTGGGAGGTGGTGGGAGCACTGGGAGGTGCTGGGAGAACTGGGAGGTGGTGGGAGCACTGGGAGGTGGTGGGAAGACTGGGAGCTGATGGGATGACTGGGAGATGATGGGAAGACTGGAGGTGATGGAAGGACTCAGAGCTGATGGGAGCACTGGGAGGTGATGGGAGCACTGGGAGGTGGTGGGAGCACTGGGAGATGATGGGAGCACTGGGAGGTGATGGGAGCACTGGGAGGTGGTGGGAGCACTGGGAGGTGATGGGAGAACTGGGAGGTGGTGGGAGCACTGGGAGGTGATGGGAGCACTGGGAGGTGGTGGGAAGACTGGGAGGTGGTGGGAGCACTGGGAGGTGGTGGGAAGACTGGGAGGTAGTGGGAAGACTGGGAGCACTGAGAGCTTGTGGAAGCACTGGGAGCTGATGGGCTGACTGGGAGATGATGGGAAGACTGGAGGTGATGGAAGGACTCAGAGCTGATGGGAGCACTGGGAGGTGGTGGGAGCACTGGGAGCTGATGGGAGCACTGGGAGGTGGTGGGAGCACTGGGAGCTGATGGGAGCACTGGGAGGTGATGGCAGCACTGGGAGGTGATGGGAGCACTGGGAGGTGGTGGGAGCACTGGGAGGTGGTGGGAGAACTGGGAGGTGGTGGGAAGACTGGGAGGTAGTGGGAAGACTGGGAGCACTGAGAGCTTGTGGAAGCACTGGGAGCTGATGGGCTGACTGGGAGGTGATGGGAAGACTGGAGGTGATGGAAGGACTCAGAGGTGGTGGGAGCACTGGGAGGTGATGGGAGCACTGGGAGGTGGTGGGAAGACTGGGAGGTGATGGGAGCACTGGGAGCTGATGGGAGCACTGGGAGCTGGTGGGAGCACTGGGAGGTGGTGGGAGCACTGGGAGCTGATGGGAGCACTGGGAGGTGGTGGGAGCACTGGGAGCTGATGGGAAGACTGGGAGGTGATGGGATGACTGGGAGATGATGGGAGCACTGGGAGCTGATGGGAGCACTGGAAGAGGATGGGATGAGTGGGAGATACTGGGATGACTGGAGATGAGCTGATGGGAGCACTGGGAGCTGATGGGATGACTGGGAGATCATGGGAGCACTGGGAGGTGATGGGAGCACTGGAAGATGATGGGATGACTGGACACGATGGGATGATTGGAAGATGATGTGATGACTGGAGATGATGGGAGCACTGGGAGCTGCTGGGCTGACTGGAAGATGCTGGGAGCACTGGGAGATGAGATGATTGGAGGATGCTGGCAGCACTGGGAGCTTGTGGGAGCACTGGGAGCTGATGGGATGACTGGAGATGAGATGATGGGAGCACTGGGAGGTGGTGGGAGCACTGGGAGGTGATGGGAAGACTGGGAGATGCTGGGATGACTGGAAGATATTGGAAAGACTGGGAGATGATCAGGCGATTGGAAGGTGATGGGAGCACTGGGAGATAATGGGAGCACTGGGAGGTGGTGCGAAGACTGGAAGATGATGGGTTGATTGGAAGATGATGGGAGCACTGGGAGATGATGGGAGCACTGGGAGCTGATGGGATGACTGGAGATGAGGTGATGGGATGAGTGGGAGCTTGTTGGGAGCACTGGGAGATTATGGGAGCACTGGGAGTTGATGGGAGCACTGGGAGTTGATGGGAAGAATGGGAGCTGATGGGAGCACTGGGAGATGCTGGGAGCACTGGGAGCTGATGGGATGAGTGGAGATGAGATGATGAGATGACTGGGAGCTGATGGGAGCACTGGGAGCTGATGGGAAGACTGGGAGATGATGGGAGCACTGGGAGCTGATGGGAGCACTGGGAGCTGATGGGAAGAATGGGAGCTGATGGGATGACTGGAGATGATGGGATGATTGGAAGATGCTGGGAGCACTGGGAGCTGATGGGATGAGTGGAGATGAGATGATGAGATGACTGGAGATGATGGGAGCACTGGGAGCTGATGGGAGCACTGGGAGCTGATGGGAAGACTGGGAGCTGATGGGAGCACTGGGAGATGATGGGAAGACTGGGAGCTGATGGGAGCACTGGGAGATGATGGGAAGAATGGGAACTGATGGGATGACTGGGAGGTGATAGGAGGACTGGAGATGAGGTGATGAGATGACTGGAGCTGATGGGAGCACTGGGAGCTGATGGGAGCACTGGGAGCTGATGGGAGCACTGGGAGCTGATGGGATGAGTGGAGATGATGGGATGATTGGAAGATGCTGGGAGCACTGGGAGCTGATGGGATGAGTGGAGATGAGATGATGAGATGACTGGGAGCTGATGGGAGCACTGGGAGCTGATGGGAAGACTGGGAGATGATGGGAGCACTGGGAGCTGATGGGAGCACTGGGAGATTATGGGATGACTGGAGGTGAGATGATGGGAGCACTGGGAGATGATGGGAGCACTGGGAGATGATGGGAGCACTGGGAGTTCATGGGAAGAATGGGAGCTGATGGGATGACTGGAGATGATGGGATGATTGGAAGATGCTGGGAGCACTGGGAGCTGATGGGATGAATGGAGATGAGATGATGAGATGACTGAAGCTGATGGGAGCACTGGGAGATGATGGGAAGACTGGGAGGTGATGGGAACACTGGGAGATGAGGTGATGAGATGACTGGGGATGATGGGAGCACTGGGAGCTGATGGGAGCACTGGGAGATGATGGGAAGACTGGGAGCTGATGGGATGACTGGAGATGATGGGATGATTGGAAGATGCTGGGAGTACTGGGAGCTGATGGGATGAGTGGAGATGAGATGATGAGATGACTGGAGCTGATGGGAGCACTGGGAGATGATGGGAGCACTGGGAGATGATGGGATGAGTGGAGATGAGGTGATGAGATGACTGGGGATGATGGGAGCACTGGGAGCTGATGGGAAGACTGGAGGTGAGATGATGGGAGCACTGGGAGATGATGAGATGACTGGAGCTGATGGGAGCACTGGGAGCTGATGGGATGAGTGGAGATGAGATGATGAGATGACTGGGAGATGATGGGAGCACTGGGAAATGATGGGAGCACTGGGAGCTGATGGGAAGACTGGGACGTGATGGGATGACTGGGAGATGATGGGAGCACTGGGAGCTGATGGGATGACTGGAGATGATGGGATGATTGGAAGATGCTGGGAGCACTGGGAGATGCTGGGATGCTTGGAGGTGATGAAAGGACTGGGATATGCTGGGAGCACTGGGAGATGCTGGGAGCACTGGGAGATGCCGAGATGCTTGGAGGTGATGAAAGGACTTGGAGGTGATGGGAGGGAGCACTGGGAGCCTGTGAGAGCACTGGGAGCTGCTGGGCTGACTCGCCCATGCTGGGAGCTGCCTGGTGGGCACTGGTCTGCCTGGTGGGCACTGGTCTGACTGGTGGGCACTGGTCTTACTGGTTTTTTTTCCCCCCCTCCCCGGGCAGGAGGAGGCCCGAGCGGACGCCGTGGACTGTGTGGTGCGCGACATCCAGAACACCCAGTGCCTGCTGAACGTGGAGCTGCTGGGCCCAGGCTGCCCCCTCGTCACCCTCCAGTTCGCCGACTCCAAGAGCGACGTGGGGCTGGGGCTCGTCAAGGAGGGGCTCGTCATGGTGGAGGCGCGAAAGGAGAGGCAGTTCCAGAAGGTGGTAGGTACTGGGAGGCACTGGGAGGCACTGGGAGGGGGAGCTGGGGTGGATAGGGGGCTCTGAGAGGGGATTGGGGGGCACTGGGGGGGCACTGGGATGGACTGGGAGGCACTGGGAGGGGATTGAGGGGCTGGTCATGGTGGAGGCGCGAAAGGAGAGGCAGTTCCAGAAGGTGGTAGGTACTGGGAGGCACTGGGAGGCACTGGGAGGGGGAGCTGGGGTGGATAGGGGGCTCTGAGAGGGGATTGGGGGGCACTGGGAGGGGATTGGGAAGCACTGGGAGGGGATTGAGGGGCTGGGGCTCGTCGAGGAGGGGCTGGTCATGGTGGAGGCGCGAAAGGAGAGGCAGTTCCAGAAGGTGGTAGGTACTGGGAGCCGCTGGGAGGCACTGGGAGGCACTGGGAGGGGGAGCTGGGGCAGATTGGATGGCACTGGGATGGATTGGGAAGCACTGGGAGGGGATTGAGGGGCTGGGGCTCGTCAAGGAGGGGCTGGTCATGGTGGAGGCGCGAAAGGAGAGGCAGTTCCAGAAGGTGGTAGGTACTGGGAGGCACTGGGAGGCACTGGGAGGGGGAGCTGGGGTGGATAGGGGGCACTGGGAGGGGATTGGGGGGCACTAGGGGGGCACTGGGAGGGGATTGGGGGGCACTGGGGGGCACTGGGAGGGGCTGGTCATGGTGGAGGCGCGAAAGGAGAGGCAGTTCCAGAAGGTGGTAGGTACTGGGAGGCACTGGGAGGGGGAGCTGGGGTGGATAGGGGGCACTGGGAGGGGATTGGGGGGCACTGGGGGGGCACTGGGATGGACTGGGAGGCACTGGGAGGGGATTGAGGGGCTGGTCATGGTGGAGGTGCGAAAGGAGAGGCAGTTCCAGAAGGTGGTAGGTACTGGGAGGCACTGGGAGGCACTGGGAAGGGGAGCTGGGGCAGATTGGATGGCACTGGGATGGATTGGGAAGCACTGGGAGGGGATTGAGGGGCTGGGGCTCGTCAAGGAGGGGCTGGTCATGGTGGAGGCGCGAAAGGAGAGGCAGTTCCAGAAGGTGGTAGGTACTGGGAGGCGCTGGGAGGCACTGGGAGGCACTGGGAGGGGGAGCTGGGGTGGATAGGGGGCACTGAAAGGGGATTGGGGGGCACTGGGGGGGCACTGGGATGGACTGGGAGGCACTGGGAGGGGATTGAGGGGCTGGTCATGGTGGAGGCGCGAAAGGAGAGGCAGTTCCAGAAGGTGGTAGGTACTGGGAGGCACTGGGAGACACTGGGAGGGGGAGCTGGGGTGGATAGGGGGCTCTGAGAGGGGATTGGGGGGCACTGGGGGGGCACTGGGATGGATTGGGAAGCACTGGGAGGGGATTGAGGGGCTGGGGCTCGTCAAGGAGGGGCTGGTCATGGTGGAGGCGCGAAAGGAGAGGCAGTTCCAGAAGGTGGTAGGTACTGGGAGGCACTGGGAGGCACTGGGAGGGGGAGCTGGGGCAGGTCGGGGGAGATGGAGGACACTGGGAGGGGGAACTGGGATGGATAGGGGGCACTGGGAGGGGATTGGGGGGCACTGGGGGGCACTGGGAGGGGCTCGTCATGGTGGAGGCGCAAAAGGAGAGGCAGTTCCAGAAGGTGGTAGGTACTGGGAGGCACTGGGAGGCGCTGGGAAGGGGAGCTGGGGTGGATAGGGGGCTCTGAGAGGGGATTGGGGGGCACTGGGATGGATTGGGAAGCACTGGGAGGGGATTGAGGGGCTGGGGCTCGTCAAGGAGGGGCTGGTCATGGTGGAGGCGCGAAAGGAGAGGCAGTTCCAGAAGGTGGGAGGTACTGGGAGGCACTGGGAGGCACTGGGAAGGGGAGCTGGGGCAGGTCAGGGGAGATAGAGGGCACTGGGAGGCACTGGGAGGGGGAACTGGGATGGATAGGGGGCACTGGGAGGGGATTGGGGGGCACTAGGAGGGGCTCATGACGGTGGAGGCGCGAAAGGAGAGGCAGTTCCAGAAGGTGGTAGGTACTGGGAGGCACTGGGAGGCACTGGGAGGGGGAGCTGGGGTGGATAGGGGGCACTGAGAGGGGATTGGGGGGCACTGGGAGGGGATTGGGGGGCACTGGGGGGCACTGGGAGGGGATTGGGGGGCACTGGGGGGCACTGGGAGGGGCTGGTCATGGTGGGGGCGCGAAAGGAGAGGCAGTTCCAGAAGGTGGTAGGTACTGGGAGGCGCTGGGAGGCACTGGGAAGGGGAGCTGGGGCAGGTCGGGGGAGATGGAGGGCACTGGGAGGGGGAACTGGGATGGATAGGGGGCACTGGGAGGGGATTGGGGGGCACTAGGAGGGGCTCATGACGGTGGAGGCACACAAGGAGAGGCAGTTCCACATGGTGGGAGGTACTGGGAGGCACTGGGAGACACTGGGAGGCACTGGGAAGGGGAGCTGGGGTGGATAGGGGGCACTGGGAGGGGATTGGGGGGCACTGGGGGGGCACTGGGATGGATTGGGAGGCACTGGGAGGGGATTGAGGGGCTGGGGCTCGTCAAGGAGGGGCTGGTCATGGTGGAGGCGCGAAAGGAGAGGCAGTTCCAGAAGGTGGGAGGTACTGGGAGGCACTGGGAGGGGGAGCTGGGGTGGATAGGGGGCTCTGAGAGGGGATTGGGGGGCACTGGGGGGGCACTGGGAGGGGATTGGGGGGCACTGGGGGGCACTAGGAGGGGCTCATGACGGTGGAGGCACACAAGGAGAGGCAGTTCCACATGGTGGGAGGTACTGGGAGGCACTGGGAGACACTGGGAGGCACTGGGAAGGGGAGCTGGGGTGGATAGGGGGCACTGGGAGGGGATTGGGGGGCACTGGGGGGGCACTGGGATGGATTGGGAAGCACTGGGAGGGGATTGAGGGGCTGGGGCTCGTCAAGGAGGGGCTGGTCATGGTGGAGGCGCGAAAGGAGAGGCAGTTCCAGAAGGTGGTAGGTACTGGGAGGCACTGGGAGGCACTGGGAGGGAGAGCTGGGGTGGATAGGGGGCTCTGAGAGGGGATTGGGGGGCACTGGGAGGGGATTGGGGGGCACTGGGGGGGCACTGGGATGGACTGGGAGGCACTGGGAGGGGATTGAGGGGCTGGTCATGGTGGAGGTGCGAAAGGAGAGGCAGTTCCAGAAGGTGGGAGGTACTGGGAGGCGCTGGGAGGCACTGGGAGGGGGAGCTGGGGCAGATTGGATGGCACTGGGATGGATTGGGAAGCACTGGGAGGGGATTGAGGGGCTGGGGCTCGTCAAGGAGGGGCTGGTCATGGTGGAGGCGCGAAAGGAGAGGCAGTTCCAGAAGGTGGTAGGTACTGGGAGACACTGGGAGGGGGAGCTGGGGTGGATAGGGGGCACTGAGAGGGGATTGGGGGGCACTGGGGGGCACTGGGAGGGGATTGGGAAGCACTGGGAGGGGATTGAGGGGCTGGGGCTCGTCAAGGAGGGGCTGGTCATGGTGGGAGCGCGAAAGGAGAGGCAGTTCCAGAAGGTGGGAGGTACTGGGAGGCGCTGGGAGGCACTGGGAGGGGGAGCTGGGGTGGATAGGGGGCACTGAGAGGGGATTGGGGGGCACTGGGAGGGGATTGGAGGGCACTGGGGGGCACTGGGAGGGGCTGGTCATGGTGGAGGCGCGAAAGGAGAGGCAGTTCCAGAAGGTGGTAGGTACTGGGAGGCACTGGGAGGCACTGGGAAGGGGAGCTGGGGCAGGTCGGGGGAGATAGAGGGCACTGGGAGGCACTGGGAGGGGGAACTGGGATGGATAGGGGGCACTGGGAGGGGATTGGGGGGCACTAGGAGGGGCTCATGACGGTGGAGGCACACAAGGAGAGGCAGTTCCACATGGTGGTAGGTACTGGGAGGCACTGGGAGGCACTGGGAGGGGGAGCTGGGGTGGATAGGGGGCTCTGAGAGGGGATTGGGGGGCACTGGGGGGGCACTGGGATGGATTGGGGGGCACTGGGGGGCACTGGGAGGGGCTGGTCATGGTGGAGGCGTGAAAGGAGAGGCAGTTCCAGAAGGTGGTAGGTACTGGGAGGCACTGGGAGGCACTGGGAGGGGGAGCTGGGGCAGATTGGTGGAGATAGAGGGCACTGGGAGCCACTGGGAGGGGGAAGTGGGATGGATAGGGGGCACTGGGAGGGGCTGGAGGGGACTGGGAAGGGGAACTGGGATGGGTGAGAGGCACTGGGAGGGGATGGGGAGACTGGGAGGGGGAACTGGGATGGGTGGGAGTCACTGGGAGGAGATGGGGAGACTGGGAGGGGGAACTGGGATGGGTGCGGGGACTGGGAGGGGTCACTGGGATGGGTGGGGGTCACTGGGAGGAGATGGGGAGACTGGGAGGGAGAACTGGGAAAGATGGGGGCACTGGGAGGGAGAACTGGGATGGAGGGGGACACTGGGAGGGGAAACTGGGACGGATGGCAGCACTGGGAGGGGGAACTGGGATGGGTGCGGGGACTGGGAGGGGGAACTGGGATGGGTGGGAGGCACTGGGAGGGGATGGGGAGACTGGGAGGGGGAACTGGGGTGGGTGGGGGTCACTGGGAGGAGATGGGGAGACTGGGAGGGGGAACTGGGATGGGTGGGAGGCACTGGGAGGGGGAACTGGGAGGGGGAACTGGGAGTCCTGGGCAGCCTGGGAGGTGCTGGAGGAGCAAGGGTGGGGAGGACTGGGGCGGGGGGTGCTGGGAGAGACTGGGAGGTGCTGGGGGGTGTTCCCAGTTTGGGGGTGACCCACCTCCTGCCCCCCCCAGATCACCGAGTACCTGAATGCCCAGGAGGCAGCCAAGAGTGCCAGGGTGAGACCTGGGGGGGGGGACACCCCAACTCCAGAGTCACCCCTGACCCCCCCCACCCATTCCTGGGGTCACCCCAGATCCCCCTCCCCTATTTCTGGGGTCACTCCTATCCCCCTCCTCCTATTTCTGGGGTCACCCCTGACCCCCTCCCTTATTTCTGGGGTCACTCTTAACCCCCCCCTCCTATTTCTGGGGTCACTCCAAACCCCCTCCCCTATTCCTGGGGTCACCCCTTATTCCCCTCCCCTATTTCTGGGGTCACCCCTGAACCCCCTCCCTTATTTCTGGGGTCACTCCTTACCCCCTCCCCTATTTCTGGGGTCACTCCTATCCCCCTCCCTTATTTCTGGGGTCACTCCTAACCCCCTCCCCTATTCCTGGGGTCACCCCAGATCCTACTCCCCTATTTCTGGGGTCACCTCAGATCCCCCTCCCCTATTTCTGGGGTCACCCCAGATCCCCCTCCTCCTATTTCTAGGGTCACTCCTATCCCCTCCCTTATTTCTGGGGTCACTCCTGAACCTCTCCCCTATTTCTGGGGTCACCCCGGATCCCCCTCCCCTATTTCTAGGGTCACTCCTGACCATCCCTTCTATTTCTTGGGTCACTCTGGATCCCCCTCCCCTATTTCTGGGGTCACCCCGGATCCCCCTCCCCTATTTCTGGGGTCACTCCTGAACCTCTCCCCTATTTCTGGGGTCACCCCAGATCCCCCTCCCTTATTTCTGGGGTCACTCCTATCCCCCTCCCTTATTTCTGGGGTCACCCCTTACCCCCTCCCCTATTTCTGGGGTCACTCCTGAACCTCTCCCCTATTTCTGGGGTCACCCCAGATCCCCCTCCCCTATTTCTGGGGTCACCCCAGATCCCCCTCCCCTATTTCTGGGGTTACCCCATATCCCCCTCCCTTATTTCTGGGGTCACTCCTAACCCCCTCCCTTATTTCTGGGGTCACCCCAGATCCCCCTCCTCCTATTTCTAGGGTCACTTCTGACCCTCCCTTCTATTTCTTGGGTCACTCTGGATCCCCCTCCCCTATTTCTGGGGTCACTCCTTACCCCCTTCCTGATTCTGGGGTCACCCCTGACCCCCTCCCCTATTTCTGGGGTCACTCCTATCCCCCTCCCCTATTTCTGGGGTCACCCCAGATCCCCCTCCCCTATTTCTGGGGTCACTCCTATCCCCCTCCCCTATTTCTGGGGTCACTCCTGAACCTCTCCCCTATTCCTGGCGTCACCCCAGATCCCCCTCCCCTGTTTCTGGGGTCACTCCTGAACCTCTCCCCTATTCCTGGGGTCACCCCAGATCCCCCTCCCCTATTTCTGGGGTCACTCCTATCCCCCTCCCCTATTTCTGGGGTCACTCCTGAACCTCTCCCCTATTCCTGGGGTCACCCCAGATCCCCCTCCCCTATTTCTGGGGTCACCCCTTACCCCCTCCTCTATTTCTGGGGTCACCCCTGAACCCCCTCCCCTATTTCTAGGGTCAATCCTTACCCCCTCCCCTATCTCTGGGGTCACCCAGATCCCCCTCCCCTATTCCTGGGGTCACTCCTTACCCCCTCCCCTATTCCTGGGGTCACCCCAGATCCCCCTCCCCTATTTCTGGGGTCACTCCTATCCCCCTCCCCTATTTCTGGGGTCACCCCATATCCCCCTCCCCTATTTCTGGGGTCACTCCTATCCCCCTCCCCTATTTCTGGGGTCACTCCTTACCCCCTCCCCTGTTTCTGGGGTCACCCCGGATCCCTCTCCCCTATTTCTGGGGTCACTCCTGACCCCCTCCCCTATTTCTGGGGTCACTCCTATCCCCCTCCCCTATTTCTGGGATCACTCCTATCCCCCTCCCCTGTTTCTGGGGTCACCCCTGACCCCCTCCCCTATTTCTGGGGTCACTCCTATCCCCCTCCCCTATTTCTGGGGTCACTCCTATCCCCCTCCCCTATTTCTGGGATCACTCCTATCCCCCTCCCCTATTTCTGGGGTCACTCCTTACCCCCTCCCCTGTTTCTGGGGTCACCCCGGATCCCCCTCCCCTATTTCTGGGGTCACTCCTGAACCTCTCCCCTATTCCTGGGGTCACCCCAGATCCCCCTCCCTTATTTCTGGGGTCACCCCTGAACCCCCCCCCCCCCTCCTATTTCTGGGGTCACTCCTTACCCCCTTCCTGATTCTGGGGTCACCCCTGACCCCTTCCCCTATTTCTGGGGTCACTCCTATCCCCCTCCCCTATTCCTGGGGTCACCCCATATCCCCCTCCCCTATTTCTGGGGTCACTCCTATCCCCCTCCCCTATTTCTGGGGTCACTCCTATCCCCCTCCCTTATTTCTGGGGTCACTCCTATCCCCCTCCCCTATTTCTGGGGTCACTCCTGACCCCCTCCCCTATTTCTAGGGTCACCCCTGACCCCCCCCCTCCTATTTCTGGGGTCACTCCTAACCCCCTCCCCTATTTCTAGGGTCACCCCAGATCCCCCTCCCCTATTTCTGGGCTCACCCCTAACCCTCTCCCCTATCTCTAGGGTCAATCCTTACCCCCTCCCCTATCTCTGGGGTCACCCAGATACCCCTCCCCTATTTCTGGGGTCACTCCCGACCCCCCTCCCCAATTTTTGGGGTGACTCCTGACCCCCCCCCCCCCTTTTTCTCTTGCAGCTGAACCTGTGGCGTTATGGCGACTTCCGCGCCGACGACGCCGACGAGTTTGGCTACGGACGCTGAGGGACCCGGAACCCCCTCCCCGCCGCCTCCCACCCTGGATTTGGGGTGTGGGGGGGGGTCCGGGGTGGGTGTTGGGGGGCACCCCAGCTCCCCAACTTCTCCCCTTTCTCTGTACCTTGTACCCCATGTCCGTCCGTCCGTCCGTCGTCCCCCCCCCCAGGGCTGTATTTAAAGCTTGGAGGCCCAATAAATGTAGTGGAACCATGGGGGTCGGAGTTTTGGGGAGGGGACACCGAGCCTGGACCCCAACCCTGGATCCCAAACCTGGATCCCAAACCTGGGACCTTGGGACCTGTCACTGGGTCCCAACCCTTGGTCCCAACCCTGGGACCTTGGGACCTGTCACTGGGTCCCAACCCTTGATCCCAACCCTGGGACCTTGGGACCTGTCACTGGGTCCCAACCCTGGATCCCGACCCTGGGACCTTCTGGGAGGGGGAGGTGGTCTAGAGGGAGCATCCTGGGACCCAACCCTGGATCCCAACCCTGGGACCTTGGGACCTGTCACTGGGTCTCAAGCCTGGATCCCAACCCTGGGACCTTCTGGGAGGAGGAGATGGTCTCTGAGGAGCATCCTGGGACCCATCACTGGGTCCCAACCTTGGATCCCAACCCTGGGACCTTGGGACCTGTCACTGGGTCCCAACCCTTGATCCCAACCCTGGGACCTTGGGACCTGTCACTGGGTCTCAACCCTGGATCCCGACCCTGGTACCTTCTGGGAGGAGGAGATGGTCTCTGGGGAGCATCCTGGGTCCCAACCCTGGATCCCAACCCTGGGACCTTGGAACCTGTCACCGGGTCTCAAGCCTGGATCCCAACCCTGGATCCCGACCATGGGACCTTCTGGGAGGAGGAGGTGGTCTAGAGGGAGCATCCTGGGACCCAACCCTGGATCCCAACCCTGGGACCTTCTGGGAGGAGGAGATGGTCTCTGAGGAGCATCCTGGAACCCATCACTGGGTCCCAACCTTGGATCCCAACCCTGGGACCTTGGGACCCGTCACTGGGACCCAACCCTGGATCTCAACCCCAGATCTCAACCCTGGGATGTTCTAGGAGGAGGAGATGGTCTCTGAGGAGCATCCTGGGACCCATCACTGGGACCCAACCCTAGATCTCTACCCTAGGACCTTCTGGGAAGAGGAAAAGGTCTCTGGGGAGCATCCTGGGACCTGTCACTGGGACCCAACCCTGGATCCCAACCCTGGGACCTTGGGACCTGTCACAGAATCACAGAACAGAATCACAGACCAACCAGGTTGGAAGAGACCCATGGGATCTTCTAGTCCAACCATTCCTATCAAACACTAAATCAAGTCCCTCAAGACCTCATCCACCCGTCCCTTAAACACCTCCAGGGAAGGGGAATCAACCCCCTCCCTGGGCAGCCTATTCCAATGCCCAATGACCCTCTGGGTGAAAAACCTCCTCCTAATCTCCAGCCTAAATCTCCCCTGGTGGAGCTTGAGGCCATTCCCTCTCGTCCTGTCCCTTGGGAGAAGAGCCCAGCTCCCTCCTCTCCACAACCTCCTTTCAGGTAGTTGGAGAGAACAATGAGGTCTCCTCTCAGCCTCCTCTTCTCCAGGATAAACAACCCCAGCTCTCTCAGCCGCTCCTCATAGGGCCTGTTCTCCAGCCCCTTCACCAGCCTCGTGGCTCTTCTCTGGACTCTCTCCAGAGCCTCAACATCCTTCTTGTGCTGAGGGGCCCACAACTCAACACAGGATTCAAGGAGCAGTCTCACCAGTGCTGAGTCCAGAGGGAGAATCACCTCCCTGGCCCTGCTGGTCACACCATTTCTGATCCAAGCCAGGATGCCCTTGGCCTTCTTGGCCCCCTGGGCACACTGCTGGCTCATGGTCAGTCGCTGTCGACCAACACCCCCAGGTCCCTCTCCTCCTGGCACTTTCCAGCCAGACTTCTCCCAGTCTGGAGCTCTGCTCAGGGTTGTTGTGCCCCAAGTGCAGGACCCGCCATTTGGCCGTGTTAAACCTCATCCCATTGGACTCAGCCCATGGATCCAGCCTGTTTAGGTCCCTTTGCAGAGCCTCCCGACCCTCCAGCAGATCCACCCAGCTCAGTGTCACCTCCAAACTTGCTAAGGGTACCCTCAGTGCCCTCATCCAGGTCATTGATGAAGACATTGACCAGGGCTGGACCCAGCACTGAGCCCTGGGGACACCACTTGTCACTGACCTCCAGCTGGACTTAACTCCATTTCCCACCACTCTCTGGGCCTGGACATCCAGCCAGTTTTCAACCCAGAAAACTGTCACTGGGACCCAACCCTGGACCCCAACCCTGGGACCTTCTGGGAGGAGGAGATGGTCTCTGAGGAGCATCCTGGGACCCATCACTGGGTCCCAACCCTGGACCTCAACCCTGGGACCTTGGAACCCATCGCTGAGACCCAATGATGAATCCCAGCCCTGGGACCCAACCTTGGATCCCAACCCTGGATTCCAACCTTGGTTCTACCCATGGATCTCGGCCCTGGATCCCAGTCCTGGGACCCCAAACCTGGATCCCAAACCTGGATCCCAAACCCCAGGTTCCAACCCGTGGGCCTCAACTCCAGGATCTCAACCCTGGATTCCCAACCTTGGTTCCACCCACGGATCCTGCTCCTGGGACTCAATCTTGGGTCTCAAACCTGAACCTCGGTCCTGGATCTAACCCATGATCTCAACCCTGGACACAACCTTGGTTCCACCCATGGATCTCGACCCTGGATCCCAACCCTGGAGCCTCCGAGGTCACCCCCTGTCCATGGGGACACGATTGAAGTGCCCCTGGGTTGATCGATGGCCTGGACGAGGGGTCGCTCGGTCGGTCACCCGTGTATGCCCCGAGGAGCTAATTATCGGGCGGCGCTAATTGACTTGGAAGCCAATTAAGGCAGAGTGGTCGATAATTAAACTCCGTCCGGGCCACAGTAATTAATGGAAGAGCTTTGGTGGGGGTTGGGGTGGGGGTGGGGGGGGCAGCCCAGGGCAGGGACACCCCAGAAAGTCTGAGGTCACCAGCCCCAGCCCAGAGAGGGTTCGGGGGGGGGGGTCTTGGGGGGGTCTCAGAGGGGTCTGGGGGGGGCTTGAGTGGGACTTGGGGGTCTTGGGTGGGACTTGGGGGTCTTTGGTGGGTTCCTGGAGGTCTTGGGGTATCTCAGGGGGGGTCTGGGGGGGTGTTAGGTGGGACTTGGGGGTCTTGGGTGGGACTTGGAGGTCTTTGGTGGGTTCCTGGGGGTCTTGGGGTGTCTCAAGGGGGTTCTGGGAGGGTTTAGGTGGGACTTGGGGGGGTCTTTGCTGAGACTTGGGGGTCTTGGGTGGGACTTGGGGGTCTTTGGTGGGTTCCTGGAGGTCTTGGGGTATCTCAAGGGGGGTCTGGGGGGGTTTAGGTGGGACTTGGGGGTCTTTGGTGGGACTTGGGGGTCTTGGGTGGGACTTGGGGGTCTTTGCTGGGACTTGGGGGTCTTTGGTGGGTTCTTGGAGGTCTTGGGGTATCTCAAGGGGGGTCTGGGGGGGGCTTGAGTGGGACTTGGGGGGGTCTTGGGTGGGACTTGGAGGTCTTCGGTGGGACTTGGAGGGCTTTGGTGGGACTTGGGGGTCTTTGGTGGGTTCTGAGAGGTCTTGGGGTATCTCAAGGGGGGGTCTGGGGGGGTTAGGTGGGACTTGTGGGGGTCTTTGGTGGGACTTGGGGGTCTTGGGTGGGACTTGGGGGTCTTTGGTGGGTTCCTGGGGGTCTTGGGGGTATCTCAAGGGGGATCTGGGGGGGCTTAGGTGGGACTTGGGGGGTCTTTGGTGGGACTTGGGGGTCTTGGGTGGAACTTGGAGGTCTTTGGTGGGTTCCTGGAGGTCTTGGGGTATCTCAAGGGGGGGTTTTGGGGGGGCTTAGGTGGGACTTGGGGGGTCTTTGGTGGGACTTGGGGGTCTTGGGTGGGTTCCTGGAGGTCTTGGGGTATCTCGGGGGGGTCTGGGGGGGCTTAGGTGGGACTTGGGGGGGGTCTTGGGTGGGACTTGGAGGTCTTTGGTGGGACTTGGGGGTCTTGGGTGGGACTTGGGGGTCTTTGGTGGGTTCCTGGGGGTCTTGGGGTATCTCAAGGGGGATCTGGGGGGGCTTAGGTGGGACTTGGAGGTCTTTGGTGGGACTTGGGGGTCTTGGGTGGGACTTGGGGGTCTTTGGTGGGACTTGGGGGTCTTTGGTGGGTTCCTGGAGGTCTTGGGGTATCTCAAGGGGGGGTCTGGGGGGGCTTAGGTGGGACTTGGGGGGTCTTTGGTGGGACTTGGAGGGCTTTGGTGGGACTTGGAGGGCTTTGCTGGGACTTGGGGGTCTTTGGTGGGTTCTTGGAGGTCTTGGGGTATCTCAAGGGGGTTCTGGGGGGTCTTTGGTGGGACTTGGGGGTCTTTGGTGGGACTTGGGGGTCTTTGGTGGGTTCCTGGGAGTCTTGGGGTATCTCAAGGAGGGTCTGGGGGGGGCTTTGAGAGGGGTTCTGGGGGTCTCTGGTGGGACTTGGGGGTCTTGGAGGATCCAAGGGTCCCCAGTGTCCCCAGTGTCCCCAGTCCCACCAGTCAGGGGACACCAGAGCACCCCCCACCCCCCCCAACAAGGCAGGGGACCCTGTGGGCTGTACTGGGTGATGCTGGGAGGTACTGGGCTGCGCTGGGCAGTACTGGGAGGTACTGGGTTGTACTGGGTGGTTCTGAGCTGTACTGGGAGGTGCTGGGGGCTGTGCTGGGCTGTACTGGGAGATGCTGGGCGGTACTGGGAGGTACTGGGAGGTGCTGGGCTGTATTGGGAGGTACTGGGCTGTACTGGGAGGTGTTGGGTTGCACTGGGCGGTGCTGAGCAGCACTGGGGCATACTGGGTGGCACCAGGCCGTACTGGGAAGCACTGGTTTGCACTGGGAAGCACTGGTTTGCACTGGGAAGCACTGGTTTGCACTGAGCTGTGTTGGTTTGCACTGGGCTGTACTGGTTTGGACTGGGTTGGACTGGTTTGGACCGGACAGCACTGGGTTGGACTGGGCTGGACTGGTTGCACTGGGTTGTGCTGGTTGGCACTGGGCTGTACTGGTTTGGACTGGGCTGTGCTGGTTTGCACAGGGCTGTACTGGTTTGGACTGGGAAGCACTGGTTTGCACTGAGCTGTGCTGGTTTGCACTGGGCTGTACTGGTTTGGACTGGGCTGTACTGGTTTGCACTGGGCTGTACTGAGCTGGACTGGGTTTGACTGGGCTCTACTGGTTTGCACTGGGCTCTACTGGTTTGCACTGGGCTGTACTGGTTTGGACTGGGTTGGACTGGTTTGGACCGGACGGCACTGGGTTGGACTGGGCTGGACTGGTTGCACTGGGTTGTGCTGGTTGGCACTGGGCTGTACTGGTTTGGACTGGGCTGTGCTGGTTTGCACAGGGCTGTACTGGTTTGGACTGGGAAGCACTGGTTTGCACTGAGCTGTGTTGGTTTGCACTGGGCTGTACTGGTTTGGACTGGGCTGTACTGGTTTGCACTGGGCTGTACTGAGCTGGACTGGGTTTGACTGGGCTCTACTGGTTTGCACTGGGCTCTACTGGTTTGCACTGGGCTGTACTGGTTTGGACTGGGCTGTGCTGGTTTGCACAGGGCTGTACTGGTTTGGACTGGGTTGTACTGGTTTGGACTGGGCGGCACTGGGTTGCACTGGGCTGTACTGGTTGCACTGGGCTGTGCTGGTTTGCACAGGGCTGTACTGGTTTGGACTGGGAAGCACTGGTTTGCACTGAGCTGTACTGGTTTGGACTGGGTTGTACTGGTTTGGACTGGGCGGCACTGGGTTGGACTGGGCTGTACTGGTTGCACTGGGCTGTGCTGGTTTGCACTGGGCTGTACTGGTTTGGACTGGGCTGTGCTGGTTTGCACTGGGCTGTACTGAGCTGGACTGGGTTGGACTGGGCTCTACTGGTTTGCACTGGGGTTGCAGCAGGTTCAGGCAGCGCCGAGAGAGGAGAAAGAGCGCCCCCTAGCGGCCGCTCCCAGCACAGTCCCACCAGTCCAACCCAGTTAATCTCAGCCCAATCCAGTCCATCCCAGTCCAACCATCCCAGTCCCACCAGTCCATCCCAGTCCCACCAGCCCAGCCCAGTCCAATCCAGTCCATCCCAGTTCCACTAGTTCATCCCAGTCCCACCAGTACATCCCAGTGCATCCCAGTCCCATTAGTCCATCCCAGTCCGACCAGTCCATCCTAGTCCCACCAGTCAGTCCATCCCAGTCCCAGCAGTCCCACCAGTCCATTCCAGTCCATCCCAGTCCCACCAGTCCATTCCAGTCCCACCAGTCCATTCCAGTCCATCCCAGTCCCACCAGTCCAGCCCAGTCCCACCAGTCCATTCCAGTCCCATTAGTCCGACCAGTCCATCCCAGTTGAACCATCCCAGTCCGACCAGTCCATCTCAGTGCATCCCAGTCCCACCAGTCCATCCCTGTCCCACCAGTCCAACCAGTCTATCCCAGTCCAACCATCACATACCAGTGCAACCAGTCCATCCCAGTCCCACCAGTCCATCCCAGTGCATCCCAGTCCCACCAGTCCATCCCTGTTGACCAGTCCCATCAGACCATCCCAATCCATCCCAGTCCATCCCAGTCCCACCAGTCCATTCCAATCCATTCCAGTCCATCCCAGTCCATCCCAGTCCCACCAGTCCATCCCAGTCCATCCCAGTCCCATTAGTCCATCCAGTCCCACCAGTCAGTCCATCCCAGTCCCACCAGTCCATCCCAGTGCATCCCAGTCCCACCAGTCAGTCCATCCCAGTCCCACCAGTCCAGCCCAGTCCCACCAGTCCAGCCCAGTCCCATTAGTCTGACCAGTCCATCCCAGTCCATCCCAGTCCAACCATCCTAGTCCGACCAGTCCATCTCAGTCCATCCCAGTCCCACCAGTCCATCCCAGTCCCACCAGTCCATTTCAGTCCCATTAGTCTGACCAGTCCATCCCAGTCCATCCCAGTCCAACCATCCCAGTCCGACCAGTCCATCTCAGCCCATCTCAGTCCCACCAGTCCATCCCAGTCCAACCAGTCTATCCCAGTCCAACCATCGCATACCAGTGCAACCAGTCCATCCCAGTCCCACCAGTCCATCCCAGTCCCACCAGTCCATCCCTGTTGACCAGTCCCATCAGTCCATCCCAGTCCATCCCAGTCCATCCCAGTCCCATTAGTCCATCCAGTCCCACCAGTCCATCCCAGTCCATCCCAGTCCCACCAGTCCATTCCAATCCATCCCAGTCCCACCAGTCCATCCAGTCCCATTAGTCCATCCCAGTCCCACCAGTCCATCCCAGTCCATCCCAGTCCCATTAGTCCATCCAGTCCACCAGTCCATCCCAGTCCATCCCAGTCCCACCAGTCCATTCCAATCCATTCCAGTCCATCCAGTCCATTCCAGTCCCACCAGTCCATCCCAGTCCCACCAGTCCATCCCTGTTGACCAGTCCCACCAGTCCATCCCAGTCCATCCCAGTCCCATTAGTCCATCCCAGTCCCACCAGTCCCTATGGTGAGGGCCATGTCCCCCTGTCCCCCCCTTGTCTGTCTGTCTGTCCCTCCCTCCCCCTCCCCTCCCCTCCCCTCCCCCCCCCCCCCCCCAGCTTCTATTTTTAGCTCCCGCGTGTTTCCAGGGGAACCCAGTGACGCAGGGACCTCAATGCAGGCCGAGCGCGAGGGAGGGGCCCGACCCCCCCAACCCCCCCCACCCCAAGACCCCCCTTGACCCCCCCAGTTCCCCCCCCCGAACCCCAAAACCCCCCTTCCCAAAACCCCCCCTTCCCCGGAACTGGGACCCCCCCGGAACCCTCTCAGAGCCCTCCCCAGGTACCACCCCGGAACCCCCAAACTGAGACACCCATTCCCCATCCCCTACTCAGGCGCCCCAGGAATAGTGACCCCCCCGGGAATAGTGACCCCCCCCCCCCCCTCCCCACCTGGGGCCTCCCCCGGAATAGGGACCCCCCACCCAACCCACTGGGCGTCCCCGGAAAAGCGACCCCCCCCAGGAACATGGACCCTGCCGGAACCCCATGGAACAGGTAGGAATAGGGGTGATGGGGAGGAGGGGGGGGGGGATGATGGGGTCTCCCCCTACGTCCCCCCCCCAACCCCCTCCCCTTGCCCCTCCCTCCATTTACCCCTCCCCCCCACTACACCCCCTCCCCTGTAGGAATTGGGGGTGGGATGCGTGTCCCGCCCAGAACACCCCCCACCCCACTTTTACC
>JAUMJK010002300.1:0-21857 GCA_033558105.1 Coccyzus lansbergi | reverse complement strand
CCCCTTGACCTCCCCCATATTATACTGGGACCCCCCCCCTTGACCCCCCAATTATACTAGGACCCCCCCCCTTGACCGCCATTATACTCCCCCCCCAATATTGGGGTCCCCCCCCAATTTATTGCCCCCCCCCAGGGTTAAGGGGGGTTGGGGGTGACCCTAAGGGGGGGTCAGTGACACCAGGTGCCCCCCCCAGCCCCTCACGTGGCCTCAAGGTGGGGGGGGGGGGGGGATAATCCGGTTTTAACCTCCCCCCCCCCAACAAGGATTGAAATGGGAGGGGGGGGGGGGGGGGGGGATTAACGGGGCCGCGGGGGATGATGGGAATGAGGAGGTGGGGGGTGGGGAGGGGTGGAGGTTCCTCCTACCACCTCCTCCCATCCAGAGAACACCCCCCAAGACCCCCCCAAGAGCCCCCCCTGCCCCATTTAAACCCCCCCAGGACCCCCCCAGGACACCCCCTCACCCCTAAAGACCCCACCAGGAGCCCCCCCTAGGACCCCCCCATTCTAAAGACCCTCCCCAAGACCCCCCCCTTCACCCCAAGACCCCCCCAGGACCCCCCCACCTCACCCAAAGACCCCCCCAGGACCCCCTCTCCCACCCCGAGACCCCCCCAAGACCCCCCCCTCACCCCAAGACCCCCCAACTCCCCCTCAGGCCCCCCCTCACCCAAAGACACACCCCGAGGACTCCCCCAAACCCCCAAGGGACCCCCCCAAGACCCCTCTCCCACCCCAAGACCCACCCAGGACCCCCCCCCTCACCCCAAGATCCCCCCAACTCCCCCCTCGAGAACCCCCCCCACCCAAAGACCCCCCCAAACCCCTCCCCAAGGACCCCACTCCCACCCCGAGACCCCCCCCCCAGGATCCCCCCTAAACCCCCAAGGGATCCCCCCAGGATCCCCCTATTCCAAAGACCCCCCAAACCCCTCCCCCAGGAGCCCCCTCGCCCCAGGACCCCCCCCCAGGATCCCCCCACTCCTCAAAAGACCCCCCTAGGACCCCCCCCCAGGAACCCCTCCTCACCCAAAGACCCCCTAGGACCCCCATTTCACCCCAAGACCCCCCCAAGACCCCCCCTCACCCAAGACCCCACCAGGACTCCCCCCCAGGACCCCCCCCCTCACACAAAGACCCCCCCCAGGACCCCAACACACACACCCAAAGACCCCCCCCCCAAGCTCCCCAAGACCCCCCCATCACCCAAGACCCCCCCAAACCCCTCCCCCAGGACCCTCCTCCGACCCCAAGACCCCCCCAGGACTCCCCCAAACCCCCAAGGGACCCCCCCCCCCATCACCCCGAGACCCCCCCAAACCCCTCCCCCAGGACCCTCCTCCTACCCCAAGACACCCCCCCCCCCCCAGGATCCCCCCCACTCCCCAAAAGACCCCCCTAGGACCCCCCCAGGACCCCCTCCTCACCCAAAGACCCCCCAAACCCCTCCCCAAGACCCCCCTCCTCACCCAAAGACCCCCCCCCAGGACCCTCCCAAATCCCTAAGGGACCCCCCCCCCCCCCCACCCAAGACCCCCCCAACTCTCTCTTCTCTTCTCTCCCCCAGGTGCTGCCCCTGCCCCCATCTCCAGGTCCTCACCATGGTGGTGGCATCTCCGAGCCCTTCGTCGTCCCCCCCCTCGCCGGGGTCCCCCCCGACCCCCTCGGGCCTGAGGCCCACCCCCCCCCCCCCCCAAAAAAAAAAAAAATTAAACCCATAACCATGAGGCCCAGCGGCAGCTTCAGCCCTGGGGACGCGACCTGCCCTGGTGGCATCTCCGGTGGCTTCATCGGTGGAGACTTGGACTGTGGGTGGCGTCTCCGATGGCTTCGGGGGCCATGGTGGCACCTCCCATGGGGACATCTTGCATCAGGACATCTCCCATGGTGACGTCTCCCGTGGCCAAACATCCCATGGTGTCTCCCGTGGTCACGTGACCTCTGGTGGCCTCTCCTCCCATGGCGACATCTCCTACGGCCACAACTCCCATGGTGACATCTCCTACGGCCACAACTCCCGTGGTGACGTCTCCCAGGACAGTGACACCTCCCACGGTGGCATCTCCAACGGCGTCTCCCATGGTCACGTGACCTCTGGTGGCATCTCATCCCACGGTGGCATCTCCAACGGCGTCTCCCATGGTCACGTGACCTCTGGTGGCATCTCATCCCACGGTGGCATCTCCAACGGCGTCTCCCATGGTCACGTGACCTCTGGTGGCATCTCATCCCATGGTGGCATCTCCAATGGCGTCTCCCATGGTCACGTGACCTCTGGTGGCATCTCCCATCGGGACATTTCCCATCAGGACATCTCCGATGGCGTCTCCCATGGTCGCGTGACCTCTGGTGGCATCTCATCCCACGGTGACATCTCCAACGGTGTCTTCCATAGTCACGTGATCCCTGGTGACGTCACCCATAATGGCGACATCTCCTGTGGCTACAACTCCCATGGTGACATCTCCCATAATGGCGACATCTCCCAGGGTGACATCTCCCGTCTGGACATCTCCCACGGTGGCGTCTCCAATGGAGTCTCCCATGGTCACATGATCTCCAATGGCGTCTCCTCCCATGGCGATATCTCCTGTGGACACAACTCCCAGGGTGACATCTCCAGTGGCGTCTCCCATGGTCACATGATCTCTGGTGACATCTCTCGTAATGGTGACATCTCCCATCAGGACATCTCCCATGGTGACATCTCCCATGGTGACATCTCCCATGGTGACACCTCCCAGGACAGTGACACCTCCCATGGTGGCATCTCCAATGGCGTCTCCTCCCATGGTCACATGATCTCTGGTGGCATCTCCTCCCATGGTGGCATCTCCCATGGTGACAACTCCCATGGTGGCATCTCTCATCAGGACATCTCCCACGGTGGTATCTCCCATGGCGTCTCCCATGGTCACATGATCTCCAATGGCGTCTCCTCCCATGGTGGCATCTCCCAGGACAGTGACACCTCCCAGGATAGTGACACCTCCCAGGACAGTGACGCCTCCCATGGTGGCACCTCCAGCAGCGACGACATCTCCCGTGGTGGTGGCATCTCCCAGGACCTCAGCTCCCGCATTGGCGGCATCTCCCAATGTGGTGGCACCTCCCCTGGTGGCACCTCCCATGATGGTTCCTCCCATGATGGTTCCTCCCATGGTGGCATCTCCCAAGGTGGTGGCACCTCCCATAGAGGCACCTTCCATGGTGGCATCTCCCATGAAGGTTCCTTCCATGATGGATCCTTCCATGGTGGTTCCTTCCATGGTGGCATCTCCCATGATGGTTCCTCCCATGGTAGCATCTCCCATGATAGATCCTTCCACGGTGGCATCTCCCATGATGGTTCCTTCCATGATGGTTCCTCTCATGATGGTTCCTTCCATGATAATTCCTGCCATGATGGTTCCTTCCATGGTGAGACCTCCCAAGGTGGTGGCACCTTCCATGGTGATTCCTTCCATGGTGAAATCTCCCTTGATGGATCCTTCCATGATGATTCTTTCCATGGTGAAATCTCCCATGATGGTTCCTCCCATGGTGGTTCCTCCCATGATGTTTCCTCCCATGATGGTTCCTCCCATGAAGGTTCCTCCCATGATGGTTCCTCCCATGATGTTTCCTTCCCTGATGGTTCCTTCCATGGTGACATCTCCCAAGGTGGTGGCACCTCCTATAGAGGCACCTTCCATGGTGACATCTCCCATGATGGTTCCTCCCATGATAGTTCCTCCCATGGTGGTTCCTCCCATGGTGGTTCCTCCCATGGTGGTTCCTTCCATGGTGACACCTCCCATGACGGTTCCTCCCATGATGGTTCCTTCCATGGTGTCACCTCCCATGGCGTCACCTCCCAAGGCGGATCCTCCCATGACGGTTCCTTCCATGATGGTTCCTGCTATGGTGACACCTCCCACCATGCTTCCTTCCATGGTGATGTCTCCCAAGGTGGTGCCACCTGCCAAGGCGCCACCTCCTCCCCTGGTGTCGTTCTCTCCCCTCTCCCCTCCACCTTCCTCCTCGGCCTGTCCCACCACCCTCGGTGGCTTCGCCACCTCCTCCATCTCCCCTTCCTCCTCGTCCTCCTCGTCCTCCTCCTCCTGGGGCCGTGTCCCACCTCGGCCGCCACCTTCAAGATCGGCGTCTTGGGCCCTTGGACCTGCGACCCCGTCCTGGCCTGGGCTCTGCCGGAGGCGGCGTCTCGCTTGGCCGCCTCTCGCCTCAACCGCGACCCCACCTTCTCCCAGGGCTTCTGGTGGGACGCGGTGGTGCTCCCCGAGGCCTGCCAGAGCCCTCAGGCCGTCTCGGGCCTCCTCGGGGCCGACCGTTACTCCTCGGGGCTGGTGGGACCTCTCAACCCGGCCGCTTGCCGAGCCGCCGGGCTCCTGGCGGCCACTTGGAACAAGCCGGTGGCCTCCTGGGCCTGTCTCGGGGACGCGGAAAACTTGGACACCTTGGTGGTCCCCATGCCGGAGCCGGTGGAGATCCTCCACCAGGTCCTGCGCTACTTCCGCTGGGCCCACGTGGCCGTGGTGGCCGCCCCCCAGGACCTGTGGAGGGAGGTGGGCCTGGGCCTGGCCCAGGAGCTGAGGGCCAAGGGGCTGCCGGTCAGCGTGGTGGCCACGGCCGGAGCTCGGCGGGACGAGGCCGAGGAGGCCCTCAGGAGGGTGAAGAGGGCGGACGGAGTCAGAGGTATGAGGGGACACGGGGGGGATGGGAGAGGGAGGAGGGATGGAGATGGTGGTGGGAAGGGATGGATGGAGGAGGTTGAGGTGGATGGAGAAGGTTGAAGTGGATGGAGGAGGTGGGAAGGGATGGATGGAGAAGGTGGGAAGGGATGGATGGAGAAGGTTGAGGTGGATGGAGATGGAAGAGGAAGGAGGGATGGAGATGGTGAGGATGGATGGAGATGGATGGATGGAGATGATGGAGAAGGTGGGATGGAGATGGTGAGGATGGATGGATGGAGATGGGTGGATATGGATGAATGGATGGATGGAGATAGATGGAGGGATGGATGGATGGAGATCATGGGGATGGATGGAGATGATGGAGATAATGGGGATGGATGGATGGATAGATGGATGGATGGAGATGATGGGGATGAAGATGAGGATGGTGAGATCACGGGGGATGGATGGAGATGGAGGGATGGATGGATGGAGATGGTGTGGAAGGATTGATGGAGATGATGGGGATGGATGGGGATGGATGGAGATGATGGAGGTGGATGGAGATGATGGAGATGGATGGATGGAGATGGATGGATGGATGGAGATGATGCAGGTGAAGATGATGAGGAAGGATGGATTGAGATCATGGGGATGGATGGAGATGATGGGGACGGAGGGATGGATGGAGATGGATGGATGGAGAAGGTGGGATGGAGATGGTGAGGAAAGATGAATGGAGATAATGGGGATGGATGGAGATGATACAGGTGGATGGATGGATGGAGATGCATGGATGGAGATGGTGAGGAAGGATGGATGGAGATCATGAGGATGGATGGAGATGATGGAGATGGATGGATGGAGATAGATGAAGATGGATGGATGGAAATGTTGGATGTGGATGGATGGAGATGGATGGATGGATGGAAATGGATGGAGATGGTGAGGAAGGATGGATGGAGATCATGAGGATGGATGGAGATAGATGGATAGAGATGGATGGATGGAGATCATGAGGATGGATGGATGGAGATGGATGGATAGAGATGATGGAGACGGATGGATGGATGGAGATGGGTGGATGTAGATGATGGAGATGGATGGAGATCATGAGGAAGGATGGACTAAGATCACGGGGATGGATGGAGATGGATTAATGGAGATGATGGAGATGATGGAGATGGATAGAGAAGATGGAGATGGATGAATAGATGGATGGAGATGGATGGAAATAATGGAGATGGATGGATGGATAGATGGAGATGGATTAATGGAGATGATGGAGATGGATTAATGGAGATGATGGAGATGATGGAGATGGATAGAGAAGATGGAAATGGATGAATAGATGGATGGAGATGGATAGAAATAATGGAGATGGATAGAAATAATGGAGATGGATTAATGGAGATGATGGAGATGGATAGAGAAGATGGAGATGGATGAGTAGATGGATGGAGATGGATAGAAATAATGGAGATGGATGGATGGATGGAGATGGATTAATGGAGATGATGGAGATGATGGAGATGGATAGAGAAGATGGAGATGGATGAATAGATGGATGGACATGGATAGAAATAATGGAGATGGATAGAGATGGATGGAGATGGATTAATGGAGATGATGGAGATGGATAGAGAAGATGGAAATGGATGAGTAGATGGATGGAGATGGATAGAAATAATGGAGATGGATAGAGATGGATGGAGATGGATTAATGGAGATGATGGAGATGGATAGAGAAGATGGAGATGGATGAATAGATGGATGGACATGGATAGAAATAATGGAGATGGATAGAAATAATGGAGATGGATTAATGGAGATGGATTAATGGAGATGGTGGAGATGGATAGAGAAGATGGAGATGGATGAATAGATGGATGGAGATGGATAGAAATAATGGAGATGGATGGATGGATGGAGATGGATTAATGGAGATGATGGAGATGATGGAGATGGATAGAGAAGATGGAAATGGATGAATATATGGATGGAGATGGATAGAAATAATGGAGATGGATGGATGGATGGAGATGGATTAATGGAGATGGTGGAGATGGATAGAGAAGATGGAGATGGATGAATAGATGGATGGAGATGGATAGAAATAATGGAGATGGATGGATGGCTGGAGATGGATGGAGATGGATGGAGATGGAGGGACGGATGGCTGGCCCCGCTGCCCCACCCCGTCCCCCTGGCTGACGTGCGCTGTCTCCGTCAGTGGTGGTGATGTGCATGCACTCGGTGCTGCTGGGGGGCGAGGAGCAGCGGGTGCTGCTGGAGACGGCCGAGGAGCTGGGCATGGCCGACGGCTCCGTCGTCTTCGTCCCCTACGACGCCCTCACCTTCCCCCTGCCCTACCGCGGCCGCCCCTACCCCGTCCTGGCCAACAACACCAAGCTGCGCTTGGCCTACGACGCCGTCCTCACCATCACCATCGACTGCCCCGACGTCGCCTTCCACCAGGCCCTCCAGGAGGCCAAGGAGGCCTACGAGCTCCCCAGCCACATCGACCCCATGCAGGTAGCGCTGGAGGCACCTCCGAGGGGCTTTGGGGGCATCACCTGAGGCTTTGAGGGCATCTAAAGGGGTTTGGGGGCATCTATAGTGGGTTTGGAGGCATCTAGAGGGGGCTTGAGTGCTTCTATATTGGGTTTGAGGGCATCTAGAGGGGTTCAGGGTCATCTATAGGAGTTTGAGAGCATCTAGAGGGGTTTGAGGGCATCTAGAGGGGTTTGGGGGCATCTAGAAGGGGTTTGAGAGCATCTAGAGGGAGCTGAGTGAATCTATAGTGGGTTTGGGGGCAACTAGAAGGGGTTTGAGGGCATCTAGAGGGGTTTGAAGGCATCTCCAAGGGGTTTGAGGGCATCTAGAAGGGGTTTGAGAGCATCTAGAGGAGGTTTGAGGGCATCTAGAAGGGGTTTGAGAGCATCTAGAGGAGGTTTGAGAGCATCTAGAGGGGTTTGAGTGCATCTAGAGTGGGTTTGAGTGCATCTAGAGGGGTTTGGGGGCATCTCCAGAGGGTTTGAGGGCATCTCCACGGCTTCTGGTGTGGCCTCCACCTCGTCTCCCACCACCTCCAGGTCCACCCTCTCTTCGCCACCATCTACAACTCCATCTTCTTCCTGGCCAAGGCGGTGGAGGCCACGCGGCAGAGCGGCCGCTGGGTGACGGGGGCCAACGTGGCCGAGCAGGCTCGCGCCTTCCGCCTCGAGGGCTTCTGCCAGAGCTTCTCGGTGGACGAGGAGGGCCGGGTGGGCCTCCCTTACGTGGTCCTGGACACGGACGGCAAGGGCGACCGCCTCTGGCCGGTCTACGAGGTGGAGCCGGGGACGCGGGGACTGGGCTACCGGGGGCACAGCGTCCACTGGCCGCACAGCTCCAGCCCCGGGGCCGACGCCGGCTGCTGGTTCGACTCCTCCACCATCTGCAACGGGGGTGAGAGCGGCCGGGGGGACGTCTCCTGGGCTTGGGGGGGCTGGGGGGGGCGTCCACAACCACCTTAAGGGTCATGGTTGGGCTTGGTTGGTGTTCAGAACCACCTTAAGGGTCATGGTTGGGCTTGGCTGGTGTTCAGAACCACCTTAAGGGTCATGGTTGGGCTTCCAGGACCATGTAAAGGGTCATGGTTGGGCTTCCAGGACCACGTTAAGAGTCATGGTTGGGCTTCCAGAACCATGTTAAGGGTCATGGTTGGGCTTGGTGGGCGACCAGAACCATGTAAAGGGTCATGGTTGGGCTTCCAGAACCACCTTAAGGGTCATGGTTGGGCTTGGCTGGTGTTCAGAACCACGTTAAGGGTCATGGTTGGGCTTGGTGGGCGACCAGAACCATGTTAAGGGTCATGGTTGGGCTTCCAGAACCATGTTAAGGGTCATAGTTGGGCTTCCAGAACCATGTTAAGGGTCATGGTTGGGCTTGGTGAGTGACCAGAATCACATTAAGGGTCATGGTTGGGCTTCCAGGACCATGTAAAGGGTCATGGTTGGGCTTGGTGAGTGACCAGAACCATGTTAAGGGTCATGGTTGGGCTTCCAGGACCATGTTAAGGGTCAAGGTTGGGCTTGGAGGGCATCCAGAATCACATAAATGACCCTAGATGGACGTGACTGACCCTAGATAGACGTGACTGACCCTAGATAGACATGACTGACCCTAGGTGGACACGAGTGACCATAGGTGGACACGAGTGACCATAGGTGGTGGCCATGGGTGACCCTAGGTGGCCATGACTGACCCTAGACGGACATGAACTGACTATAGATGGTGATCATGGGTGACCCTAGGTGGCCATGACTGACCCTAGGTGGCCACAACTGGCCCTAGATGGACATGACTGACCATAGATGGTGATCATAGGTGACCCTAGATGGACATGACTGACCATACACGGTGATCATCGGTGAACCTAGGTGGCCATGACTGACCATAGGTGGACATAACTGACCACAGATGGTGGCCATGGGTGACCCTAGGTGGCCATGACTGACCCTAGATGGACATGACTGACCATAGATGACCATGACTGACCATAGATGGACATGATTGACCATAGGTGGTGGCCATAGGTGACCCTAAATGGACATGACTGATCATAGATGGTCATGACTGACCATAAATGGTGATCATGGGTGACCCTAGATGGACACAACTGGTCCTAGATAGACATGACTGACCATAGGTGGTGGCCATGGGTGACCCTAGATGACCATGACTGACCATAGGTGGTGGCCATGGGTGACCCTAGATGACCATGACTGACCATAGGTGGCCATGGGTGACCCTAGATGGTCACAACTGACCATAGGTGGTGGCCATGGGTGACCCTAGATGGTCACAACTGACCATAGGTGGTGATCATGGGTGACCCTAGATGACCATGACTGACCATAGGTGGTGATCATGGGTGACCCTAGATGACCATGACTGACCATAGGTGGTGGCCATGGGTGACCCTAGATGGACATGACTGACCATAGGTGGCCATGGGTGACCCTAGATGGTCACAACTGACCATAGGTGGTGATCATGGGTGACCCTAGATGACCATGACTGACCATAGGTGGTGGCCATGGGTGACCCTAGATGGTCACAACTGACCATAGGTGGTGATCATGGGTGACCCTAGATGACCATGACTGACCATAGGTGGTGATCATGGGTGACCCTAGATGACCATGACTGACCATAGGTGGTGGCCATGGGTGACCCTAGATGGTCACAACTGACCATAGGTGGTGATCATGGGAGACCCTAGATGGTCACAACTGACCACAGGTGGTGGCCATGGGTGACCAGGACAATCTCCGGTTGGTTCCTCATCCCATCTTCCCCCTCCTGTCCTCTCCTCTCCTCTCCTTTCCAGGCATGGACGCCACCTTCGTCCTCCTCATGTTCCTCCTCATCTCGGCTTTGGTGGCCGCGGGGGCCGCCCTGGCCTGCTTCATCCGGTCGGTGCCACCACCACCTCCTCGAGGGGACATCTCGGGGTTGGGGGTGGGAGAGGTTGAGGTGGGACCCGAGGGTGACCCGGAGGTCCTTTGGGTGGCAGGCGGAGGCTCCAGGAGGCTCAGCTGATGAAGGGACCCAACAAGATCATCTTGACCATGGAGGACCTGACCTTCATCCACACGCAGAGCAGCAAGAAGGTCGGGGACGGGGACAGGGGGTGGCCTCCTGGGCTCGGGGGGGAGGGGACACGGGGGAGGGGGTTGGGGCGGAGGCCATGGGGACTCCAGCCTGACCTGGGTTGGTGGCCTTGGAAGGAGAAGATGGGGATGGGGGGGAACCTCATGGGGGATGTGGGACCTCAGGGGTTGGTGGGACCTCAGGGGTTGGTTGGACCTCAGGGGTTGGTTGGACCCCATGGGTGACATGGGACCCCAGGGGCTGATGGGACCTCAGGGGTGATGTGGGACTCCAGGGGTTGGTGGGACCCCAGGGGGGAGGTGGGACCTCAGGGGTTGGTGAGACCTCATGGGTGACATTAGGACCCCAGGGGCTGATGGGACCCCATGGGTGACATGGGACTCCAGGGGTTGGTGGGACCCTATGGGTTGGTTGGACCCCATGGGTGACGTGCGACCCCAGGGGCTGGTGGGACCTCATGGGTTGGTGGGACCCCATGAGGTTGGTTGGACACCATGGGTGACATGGGACCTCAAGGGCTGATGGGACCCCAGGGGCTGGTGGGACCCCAGGGGCTGGTTGGACCTCATGGGTTGGTTGGACCCCATGGGTAACATGGGACCCCAGGGGCTGGTGGGACCCCATGGGTTGGTTAGACCTCAGGGGTTGGTTGGACCCCATGGGTTGGTTGGACCCCAGGTGTGACGTGGGACCCCAGGGGTTGGTGGGACCCTATGGATTAGCTGGACCCTATGGACCGGTGGGTCCCAAGGGGCTGGTTGGACCTCATGGGTTGGTTGGACCTCATGGGTTGGTTGGACCTCAGGGGTTGGTTGGACCCAGTTGGTGACATGGGACTCCAGGGGCTGGTGGGTTCCTAGGGGTTGGTTGGACCTCATGGGTGACATGGGACCTCAGGGACTGGTTGGACCCCAGGGGCTGGTGGGACCCTGTGGATTAGTTGGACCCTATGGACCGGTGGGACCCCAGGGGCTGGTTGGACCTCATGGGTTGGTTGGACCCCATGGGTGACATGGGACCCCAGGGGCTGGTGGGACCCCAGGGCCCCTGAGCCCCCCGCGGGTGCCGCAGGTGGACGGCAGCCGCACCAGCCTGGCCGGTCGCAGCGGAGGAGACAACAAGAGCCTCGTGGCAGGGCCTGACAACACCAACGTGGCCATCGCCGAGGTAGGAGCACACCTCGGATCTCCTCCTCCTCCTTCTCCTCCATCCCCTCAACCTTCTCCATCCCCTCAACTTCTCCTCCTCCTTCTCCTTCTCTTCCTCCTCCTTCTCCATCCCCTCAACCTCCTCCTTCTCCTCCTCCTCCTTCTCGTCTTTCTCCTCCTTCTCCTCAACCTTCTCCTTCTCCTCCTCCTCCTCCATCCCCTCAACTTCTCCTCCTCCTCAACCTTCTCTTCCTCAACGTCCTCCTCCTCCTTCTTCTCCTCCTCCTCCTTCTCCTCCTTCCCCTCCTCCTCCTCCATCTCCTCCTCCTCCTTCTCCTCTTTCTCCTCCTCCTCCTCCACCTTCTTCTCCTTCTCCTCCTCCTCAATCTTCTCCTCTTCCTCCATCCCCTCAACCTCTCCTCCTCCTCAACCTTCTCTTCCTCAACATCCTCCTCCTCCTTCTCCTTTTCCCCCTCCTCCTCCTTCTTCTCCTCCATCCCCTCAACCTTCTCCTTCTCCTCCTCCTTCTCCTCCTCCTTCTCCTCCTCCTTCTCCTCCTCCTTCTCCTCCTCCTTCTCCTTCTCCTTTTCCTTCTCCTTCTCCTCCTTCTCCTTTTCCTCCTCCTCCTCCTTCTTCTCCTCCATCCCGTCAACCTTCTCCTTCTCCTCTTCCTCCTTCTCCTTCTCCTCCTCCTTCTCCTCCTCCTTCTCCTTCTCCTTTTCCTTCTCCTCCTCCTCCCTCCCCTCCCCCCTCGCCCTCCACCTTCGGGGGCGACAAGGCCTGGCGACCTCCGTAGGGACCATCCCTGGTCCCTCACCCCCCCCCCCACCCCCCCCCTCCACCCCCCCCCAGTGCCCCCCAAGCCCCGTGGGTGGCCGGAGGTGACCGGGTCACCCCCCCCACCCCTGGTGGCCCTTCACCCCGCAGGGCTCCGAAAACCCCAAGGGCGACGGGCAGCTGCCCCTCCTCCTCCTCTTGTTTAACCAGCAGGGCCTTGTCGCCTCCGTCCAGGTAAGTGGACACGACCTCCCCCTTCTCCCTCCCGAACCCCAAAACCTCCGTCCTCTGACCCTGACCTCATCCCACCCACCTCCTCGTGGCCTATGAGCTCCGAACGGGGCTAAAAAGTTGGGTTGAGGCGTCTCCAGGAGGTTGAGAACCTCTCAGGGATTTCCGGGAGGTTCTGGTTGAGACCATCTCACGGTCTCCAAGTTCCAGTTGGGGCCCAGTTAGGCCTAAAAACCTGGACTGAAGGAGCTCCAGGAGGTTCTGGTTGACTAGAGATCCTCTCAGGGTCTCCGGGAGGTTCTGACTGAGACCACCTCGTGGTCTAAGAGCTCCATTTGGGGCTAAAAACTTGACTTAAAGGATCTCCAGGAGGTTCTGGGTGGGTTGAGACCCTCTCGGGGTCTCCAGGAGGTTCTGGTTGAGACCATCTCATGGTCTATGAGCTCCACTTGGGGCTAAAATGGTGGATTGAAGGATCTCCAGGAGGTTCTGGTTGAGTTGAGACCCTCTCAGGGTCTCCAGGAGGTTCTGGTTGAGACCATCTCGTGGTCTCCAAGCTCCATCTGGAGCCTTAAAGTTGGATTGAAGGATCTCCAGGAGGTTGAGACCCTCTCAGAGTCTCCATAAGGTTCTGGTTGAGACCATCTCGTGGTCTCTAAGTTCCATCTGGAGCCTTAAGGTTGAATTGAAGGATCTCCAGGAGGTTGAGACCCTCTCAGGGCCTCCAGGAGGTTCTGACTGAGACCCTCTCATGGTCTCCAAGCTCCAACTGGAGCCTCAAAGTTGGACTGAAGGATCTCCAGGAGGCTCTGGTTGGGTTGAGACCCTCTCAGGGTCTCCAGGAGGTTCTGGTTGAGGGTCCCCTGAGGTGGAGGGACGAAGCTGCTGAGCTGCCTCCTCCTCCTTGGCCTCCTCCAGGGGGACTGGGTCTGGCTGAAGAAGTTCCCCGGAGACCAGCACAGTGAGGTCAAACCGGCCACCAAGCTGGCCTTCTGCAAGGTGAGGGGGGGGGGACACGGGGACAACCCACGGCCACCGGGACTGGGTGGGGGCAGGGGGAGAGGGTTGGGTGGGAGGAGAGGGTTGGATCATGGAAAGAAGGTTGGATGAGGAGGAGAAGGTTGGATCATGGGGAGAAGGTTGGATGATGAGGAAAAGGTTGGATGATGAGGAGAAAGTTGGATCATGAAGGAGAAGGTTGGATCATGGAGGAGATGGTTGGATTATGGGGAGAAGGTTGGACAATGAGGAGAAGGTTGGATCATGAAGGAGAAGGTTGGATCATGAAGGAGAAGGTTGGATCATGAGGAAAAGGTTGGATGATGAGGAGAAGGTTGGATCATGGAGGAGATGGTTGGATTATGGGGAGAAGGTTGGACGATGAGGAGAAGGTTGGATCATGAGAAGGTTGGATCATGAAGGAGAAGGTTGGATCATGAGGAAAAGGTTGGATGATGAGGAGAAGGTTGGATCATGGGTAGAAGGTTGGATCATGAGGAGAAGGTTGGACAATGAGGAGAAGGTTGGATCATGAGAAGGCTGGATCATGAAGGAGAAGGTTGGATGATGAGGAGAAAGTTGGATCATGAAGGAGAAGGTTGGATCATGGAGGAGATGGTTGGATTATGGGGAGAAGGTTGGATCAGGAGGAGAAGGTTGGATGATGAGGAGAAGGTTGGATGATGAGGGAACGTTGAGCTCTGGAGGAGCTGTTTGGGTTCTCAGGTCCGGGTTGGGTTCTCAGGTCCAGGTTGGGTTCTCAGGTCTGGGTTGGGTTCTCAGGTCCAGGTTGGGTTCTCGGGTCCTGGTCGGGTCCCGGTCGGGTCCCGGGGTCTCCTCCCACCCACCTGCTGGTGTCCCCGAGCAGCTGCGGGACCTGCGTCACGAGAACGTCAACCTGCTCCTGGGCTTCTTCCACGACTGCGGCATCTTCGCGGTGGTGTCCGAGCACTGCTCCCGCGGCAGCCTCCAGGACCTGCTGCTCAACCAGGACATGAAGCTCGACTGGATGTTCAAGTCCTCCCTCCTCATCGACCTCATCAAGGTCAGGCCATGGGGTCGGTGGTGGCCACAGTGGTTCTGGGGCTGGTGGTGGTTCTGGTGGTCATGTGGGTTGTGGTGGCCATGGGGCTGGTGGCCATAGTGGTTCTGGGGCTTGTGGTGGGGCCGGTGGTCACAGGGATGATGGTCATGGGCTTGTGGCGGTCATGGAGGTTCTGGGGGCTGTGGTGGGGTTGGTGGCCATGGGATGGTGACCATGGGGGTTGTGGTGGTCATGGGGCTGGTGTCCATGGGGGTTCTGGTGTCCATGATGGTTCTGGTGTCCATGGGGCTGGTGGCCATGGGGGTTCTAGTGTCCATGGGGGTTCTAGTTCTCATGGGGGCTGGTGGCCATGGGGCTGGTGTCCATGGGGGTTCTGGTTCTCATGGGGCTGGTGGCCATGATGGTTCTGGGGACCATGGGGGTTCTGGTTCTCATGGGGGTTGGTGGCCATGATGGTTCTGGGGACCATGGGGGTTCTGGTGGCCATGGGATTAGTGGCCATGGGGCTGGTGTCCATGGGGGTTCTGGTGACCATGGGGCTGGTGACCATGGGGCTGGTGGCCATGGGGGTTCTGGTGGCCATGATGGTTCTGGTGTCCATGGGGCTGGTGTCCATGGGGGTTCTAGTTCTCATGGGGGTTGGTGGCCATGGGGCTGGTGTCCATGGGGGTTCTGGTGGCCATGGGACTAGTGTCCATGGGGCTGGTGTCCATGGGGGTTCTGGTGACCATGGGGCTGGTGGTCATGATGGTTCTGGTGGCCATGGGGCTGGTGACCATGGGGCTGGTGGCCATGGGGCTGGTGACCATGGGGCTGGTGTCCATGATGGTTCTGGTGGCCATGGGACTAGTGGCCATGGGGGTTCTGGTTCTCATGGGGCTGGTGGCCATGATGGTTCTGGTGACCATGGGGCTGGTGTCCATGGGGGTTCTAGTGTCCATGGGGCTGGTGGCCATGGGGCTGATGGTCATGGGCTCGTGGCGGTCATGGGGCGGTGGCCATGGTGTCTATAGTGGGGCTGGTGGCCATGGGGGTGGTGGCCATGATGGTCCTGGTGTCCATGGGGGTTCTGGTGGCCATGGGGGTTCTGGTTCTCATGGGGGTTGGTGTCCATGGAGGTTCTGGTGGCCACGGGGCCGGTGGCCATGGGGGTTGGTGACCATGGGGCTGGTGTCCATGGAGGTTCTGGTGTCCATGGACGTTCTGGTGGCCATGGGGCCGGTGGCCATGGGGCTGAGGCTGCGTCCCCGCCAGGGCGTGCGCTACCTGCACCATCGCGGCGTCGTCCACGGGCGCCTCAAGTCCCGCAACTGCGTGGTGGACGGACGCTTCGTGCTGAAGGTCACCGACCACGGCTACAACGAGCTCCTGGAGGCCCAGCGGCTGCCCAGCCCCCAACCGCAGCCCCACGGTGAGGGGGGGGGGGTGGGGGGATGGGGGAGGGAGGGTGGGTCGGAGGAGAAGGTTGGGTCGTGGTTGGTTGGTTGGTTCTCTCCATGGTTTGATGGGTCCATGGTGGGTTTGATGTCTCCATGACTGGTTGGTTGTGTCCGAGGCTGGTTTGATGTCTCCATGGTCGGTTGTGTCCATGGTTTGATGTCTCCATGGCTGGTTTGATGCCTCCATGGTCGGTTCTCTCCATGATTTGGTGTCTCCATAAGTGGTTTGATGCCTCCATGGCTGGTTTGATGTCTCCATGGTTGGTTCTCTCCATGGTCTGATGCCTCCATGGCTGGTTTGATGGATCCATGACTGGTTGAATCCACGGTCTGATGGGTCATGGTTGCTTCTCTCCATGGTTTGGTGTCTCCATAAGTGGTTTGATGCCTCCATGACTTGTTTGATGGATCCATGGTCAGTTCTCTCCATGGTCTGATGCCTCCATGGTAGGTTCTCTCCATGGTTTGATGTCTCCATGGCTGCTTTGATGTCTCCATGGCTGGTTTGATGTCTCCATGACTGGTTTGATGCCTCCACGGTCGTTTCTCTCCATGATTTGGTGTCGCCATGACTGGTTGGTTGTCTCCATGACTGGTTTGATGCCTCCATGGTCGGTTCTCTCCATGATTTGATGTCTCCATGGTTGGTTTGATGTCTCCATGGTCATTTCTCTCCATGGTTTGATGCCTCCATCACTGCTTTGATGCCCACACGATTGTTTCTCTACAAGATTTGATGTCTCCATAACCAGTTTGATGCCTCCATGGCTGGTTCTCTCCATGGTTTGATGCCTCCATGACTGGTTTGATGCCTCCATGGCTGGTTTGATGGATCCATGACTGGTTGAATCCACAGTTTGATGGGTCATGGTTGCTTCTCTCCACGGTTTGATGTCTCCATGGTTGGTTCTCTCCATGGTTTGATGCCTCTATGACTGGTTTGATGTCTCCATGACTGGTTTGATGCCTCCACGGTCGTTTCTCTCCACGGTTTGATGTCTCCATGGTTGGTTTGAAGCCTCCATGACTGGTTTGAAGCCTCCATGGTTGGTTCTCTCCATGGTCTGATGCCTCCATGACTGGTTGAATCCATGGTTTGATGCCTCCATAAGTGGTTTGATGCCTCCATGGTTGGTTCTCTCCATGGTTTGATATCTCTGTGGTTGGTTTGATGTCTCCATGGCTTCTAGTCTCCATGACTGGTTGAGTCCATGGTTTGATGTCTCCAAGTCTGGTTTGATGCCTCCATGACTGGTTTGATGTCTCCATGGTTGGTTCTCTCCATGGTCTGATGTCTCCATGGCTGCTTTGATGTCTCCATGACTGGTTTGATGGGTCCATGACTGGTTCAGTCCATGGTTTGATGTCTCCATGATTGGTTTGATGGGTCTCTGGTTGATTGAATCCATGGCTTGATGTCTCCATGACTGGTTTGATGCCTCCATGGTCGTTTCTCTCCATGGTTTGATGTCTCCATGACTGGTTTGATGTCTCCATGACTGGTTTGATGCCTCCGTGGTCGTTTCTCTCCATGGTTTGATGTCCCCATGACTGGTTTGATGCCTCCATAGCTGGTTTGACGGGTCCATGGCTGGTTTGATGGGTCCATGACTGGTTGAATCCATGGTTTGATGGGTCATGGTTGCTTCTCTCCATGGTTTGGTGTCTCCATGACTGGTTTGATGCCTCCATGACTGGTTTGATGTCTCCATGACTGGTTTGATGCCTCCATGGTTGGTTCTCTCCATGGTTTGATGCCTCTATGACTGGTTGGTTGTCTCCATGACTGGTTTGATTCCTCCACGGTCATTTCTCTCCATGGTTTGATGTCTCCATGGTTGGTTTGAAGCCTCCATGACTGGTTTGATGTCTCCATGGCTGGTTTGATGCCTCCATGGTCGTTTCTCTCCATGGTTTGATGTCTCCATGGTTGGTTTGATGGGTCTCTGGTTGATTGAATCCATGGCTTGATGTCTCCATGACTGGTTTGATGCCTCCATGGTTGGTTCTCTCCATGGTTTGATGGGTCCATGACTGGTTTGATGCCTCCACAGTCATTTCTCTCCATGGTTTGATGTCTCCATGACTGGTTTGATGTCTCCATGACTGGTTTTCTGCCTCCATGACTAGTTTGATGCCTCCACGGCTGGTTTGATGCCTCCATGGTCATTTCTCTCCATGGTTTGATGCCTCCATGACTGGTTTGATGGGTCCATGACTGGTTCAGTCCATGGTTTGATGTCTCCATGGTTGGTTTGATGGGTCTCTGGTTGATTGAATCCATGGCTTGATGTCTCCATGACTGGTTTGATGTCTCCATGACTGGTTTGATGCCTCCATAGCTGGTTTGACGGGTCCATGAGTGGTTTGATGGGTCCATGACTGGTTCAGTCCATGGTTTGATGTCTCCATGGTTGGTTTGATAGCTCCATGGTTGTTTCTCTCCATGGTTTGATGTCTCCATGGTTAGTTTGAAGCCTCCATGACTGGTTTGATGTCTCCATGGCTGGTTTGATGGGTCTCTGGTTGATTGAATCCATGGTTTGATGTCTCCATGACTGGTTTGATGCCTCCGTGGTCGTTTCTCTCCATGGTTTGATGTCCCCATGACTGGTTTGATGCCTCCATAGCTGGTTTGACGGGTCCATGAGTGGTTTGATGGGTCCATGGCCGGTTGAATCCATGGTTTAGATGCCTCCTTGACTGGCTTGATGCCTCCATGGTTGGTTCTCTCCACGATTTGATGTCTTCGTGGTTGGTTTGACGTCTCCATGGTTGGTTGTCTCCACGGTTTGATGTCTCCATGACTGGTTTGATGCCTCCATGGTCGTTTCCCTTCACGGTTTGATGTCTCCATGGTTTGATACCTCCATGACCGGTTGAATCCGGGGTTCATTGTGTCCCTGGTTTGATGTCTCCATGGTCCATGGGCTGTGTCCATGACTGGTTGGCCTCGTCCACCATTTGATGTCTCCATCATTGGTTCGATGGATCCATGGTTGATTCTCTCCATGGCTTGATGTCTCCGTGGCTGGTTGCTTGTGTCCATGGTTGGTTGTCTCCACGATTTGATGGGTCCTTGGCTGGTTTGATGGGTCAGTGGCTGGTTTGATGGGTCAGTGGCTGGTTTGATGTCTCCATGGTTGGTTGTGTCCACGGTTTGATGGGTCCAAGTCTGGTTTGATGGGTCCAAGTCTGGTTTGATGGGTCCATGGTCGGTTGTCTCCATGGTTTGATGTCTCCATGGTTGGTTTGATGTCTCCATGGCTGCTTTGATGTCTCCATGGCTGCTTTGATGGGTCCACGACTGGTTCTCTCCATGGTTTGATGTCTCCATGGTTGGTTTGATGTCTCCATGGCTGGTTTGATGTCTCCATGGCTGCTTTGATGTCTCCATGGCTGCTTTGATGGGTCCATGACTGGTTCTCTCCATGGCTTGATGTCTCCGTGGTTGGTTTGATGGGTCTGTGGTTGACTGAATCCACGGCTTGACGTCTCCATGAGCGGTTTGACCGTCATTTTCCCCACATCCCTGACCCCTCGTCCGTTTCCCCCTCCCCTCGGGGTTGTCCCCTGGTGTGCGCAGAGCGCCTGTGGACGGCCCCCGAGCTGCTGCGAGACGCGGGGCTGGAGCGCCGGGGCTCCCATCGCGCCGACGTCTTCTCCATCGGCATCATCATGCAGGAGGTGGTTTGCCGCAGCGCCCCCTACGGCATGCTGGGGCTGCCCCCCGAAGGTACCCACGCCCCCCCCCACCACCTCCAGGGACCTCCAGGGATCTCCAGGGGCCACCAGGATCCCACTAGGGCCACTAGGGGGCGCCAGGGACCTCCAGGGATCTCCAGGGGCCACCAGGAACCCACTAGAGTCACTAGGGGGCACCAAGGACCTCCAGGGATCTCCAGGGGCCACCAGGAACCCACTAGGGCCACTAGGGGGCACCAAGGACCTCCAGGGATCTCCAGGGGCCACCAGGAACCCACTAGGGCCACTAGGGGGCGCCAGGGACCTCCAGGGATCTCCAGGGGCCACCAGGAACCCTCTAGGGCCACTAGGGGGCGCCAGAGACCCACTAGGGATCTCCAGGGGCCACCAGGAACCCTCTAGGGCCACTAGGGGGCGCCAGGGACCTCCAGGGATCTCCAGGGGCCACCAGGAACCCACTAGGGCCACTAGGGGGCACCAGAGACGCACTAGGGATCTCCAGGGGCCACCAGGAACCCACTAGGGCCACTAGGGGGCACCAGGGAGCCACTAGGGACCTCCAGGGGCCACCAGAAATCCACTAGGAGCCACTAGAGGGCACCAGAGACCCACCAGGGACCTCCAGGGACCCTCTAGGGCCACCAGGGACCCATCAGGGACCTCCAGGGATTTCCAGGGACCCACTAGGGCTACCAGGGACCTCCAGGGACCAACCAGGGTCCTCCAGGGGCCACCAGGAACCCATCAGGGACCCACCAGGGACACACTAGGGCCACCAAGAACCCACTAGAGCCACTAGGGGGCACCAGGGACCCACTAGAGGCCACCAAGAACCCACTAGGGTCCTCCAGGGACCCACCAGGGACCTCCAGGGATGCACTAGGGCCACTAGGGACCTCCAGGGACCCACTAGGGCCACCAAGGACCCACTAGAGCCACCACGGGGGCACCAGGGACCTCCAGGGGCCACCAGGGACCTCTAGGGACTCATCAAGGACCTCCAGGGGCCACCAGGAACCCGCTAGAGCCACTAGGGGGCACCAGGGACCCTCCAGGGACCCTCTAGGGGCCACCAGGGACCCACTAGAGCCACTAGGGACCCATCAGGGACCTCCAGGGACCCTCTAGGGCCACCAAGAACCCACTAGAGCCACTAGGGGGCAGCAGAGACCCACTAGGGACCTCCAGGGGCCACCAGGGACCCATCAGGGACCCACTAGGGACCTCCAGGGACCCCACTAGGACCACCAAGGACCCACTAGAGCCACTAGGGGGCAGCAGAGACCCACTAGGGACCTCCAGGGGCCACCAGGGACCCATCAGGGACCTCCAGGGGCCACCAGGAACCCATCAGGGACCCACTAGGGACCTCCAGGGACCCCACTAGGACCACCAAGGACCCACTAGAGCCACTAGGGACCCACCAGGGAGCTCCAGGGACCCTCTAGGGCCACCAAGAACCCACTAGAGCCACTAGGGGGCAGCAGAGACCCACTAGGGACCTCCAGGGGCCACCAGGGACCCATCAGGGACCTCCAGGGATTTCCAGGGACCCCACTAGGACCACCAAGGACCCACTAGAGCCACCAGGGGGCAGCAGAGACCCTCCAGGGACCCTCTAGGAGCCACCAAGAACCCACTAGAGCCACCAGGGGGCAGCAGAGAACCTGCAGGGACCCTCTAGGGCCACTAGGGGGCAGCAGAGAACATGCAGGGACCCTCTAGGGCCACTAGGGGGCAGCAGAGATCCCCCCCAACCCCCTCTAATTGCCCCCTGACCCCTTCTAATCGCCCCCCGACCCCCCCCTAACCGCCCCCCGACCCCCCCCTTCCCCCCCCAGAGATCATCGAGAAGGTGTCCCGCCCTCCCCCGCTGTGCCGCCCGGCCGTGTCGGCCGACCAGGCCCCCCTGGAGTGCATCCACCTGATGAAGCAGTGCTGGGCCGAGCAGCCCGACAAGAGGCCCAACATCGACCAGGTCTTCGACCAGGTCAGTCCCCTGTGGGGGGGGGGGGGGGGGGGCTGTGGATGGACTGGGCTGGGGGGCTAAGGGACCAGTATGGGACCAGTATGGGGTCATGGGGACCAGTAGGAAAGGGTATAGGGACCAGTATGGGGTCATGGGGACCAGTAGGAGGGGGAGAGGGACCAGTAGGAGGGTGTACAGGGTGGGAATG